>VDFB02302592.1:38447-67039 GCA_007258455.2 Sequoia sempervirens | reverse complement strand
ATTCATAATTAATTATTTACTTGGAAAAAAATATAAAAAAATATGCATCACATCCAGACATGAGTCCTCTACTTATATCTAAAATATTATAAAAAAAATTATGATTTTATTATGGTTAGGGTGGTCGGATAGACACCTACTTGTTATTTTTTCCCTGAAATTTAAGTACTACTTGAAATTTCAATTTTTCACCAAATAGATTATTTTTTTAGAAAAATAAACCTAGTAGTTTAGAAACTACATTCAATTTGCCACAGATTCTATTCTTACATATTTTTTAAATAATATAGATAACTTATTCAAATTTTTACGTCAAGTTGCCTAACTCTAATTTTTCTGAATTTTCATTGACACTTAAGGGCCTATTTTTTCCATGATGATCTTGCACATACCCATTATAGTATCTTTATCTTTCTCTTTCTCTGAAAGACATCCTTTCACCTGTCTTTTAGAATTAGTAGACATAGGTTCATCTTTTACAGCCAAGAACAAGCATTCATTGTCATCAAAATCTCCATAATCAAATTCCTCATCAGAAATACTAGCATCCTCATTCACATAATATGCTTTGTTGATCTTCTTGTCTTTGTTTTCTTTGCTAAATCTTTTTTTATTCCTCTTAGGTTTTTCCAGACATCTCGAAGCATAATGACCTATTCCTCCACAACTAAAGCATTTAAAGGGTAACTTACCTTCATACTTATTGGAGCCTTTCTTCATCCTTCTCACAAAGTTAGCTTTTACTTCATCAATATTTTCTTCATCCAGATCTTTAGCTCTTGTAGCCTTAGAAGCAGTTTCTAATTTGGATCCATTTCTCAAATTCAGCTTCCTCAACTCATAAGATGTTAGAGTTCCCAATAATTGATCTTTAGTATAGGTCTTGTATTCTATATGTTCTTCAATAGTAGATACCTTTTCACTGTATCCATCAGGGAGAGTTCTAAGAATATTCTTTACAATCCTGGATTCATTTATTATAGCACCAAGTCCTCACATTCCACCTACCACTTCATCCACTTTTTGTACATAATATTTAATGTTCTCATCTTCAGACATATGGAGGAGCTCAAACTATGTCTCCAAATTTTGCAACTTTTCTTCTTTGACCCTTTCATATCCTTCATGTGCCTTTTCTAAAGCATCCCATACTTCTTTAGTAGTCTTCATATTTTGAACTTTAATCAACTCAGAGTGTGCAAGACTATTCTTCAAAATGAACTTCGCCTTATTGTTTGCTTCATGTGCCTTGATTTCATCAGTTGTATTCAGACCATTAGCATGAGGGGTGTAAGTGGTCTTGTAAGCTTTCTCAACATCATATCCACAATACTCTAGATATTCTTCCATCATTATTTTCCAAATAGCATAATTAGTTCCATCGAACTTCAGATACTCAAAAGTGATCTTTCCTACCATCCTGGACCTTCCTTAAGTGGTTAAGCTCCTCTCCAAGGAACCAAGCTCTGATACCAATTATTGAACAAGACAACTGAGAGGGGCATGAATTAGTTGTCACAAACTTTAACCTTTAAAAATTTTACTAGAGATTAGATCAATCACAAATCCCTTACTCTACTAAAATGATTAAACATTAAGTGAAAAAGAAAAAATTGAAAAGCATCACACATATACAGTAACACCATATTTACGTGGAAAACCCAATAAGGGAAGAAACATAGTGAGGATTAGCTCAAAATATAAAAAATATCAAAACTGATTACAAAGACTCACTATCAAATTAGACTCACTATCAAAGTAGGCTCACTGCTAGAATAGGCTCATTTCCAAAGTAGGCTTGCTACCAGAATAGGACTCATTGTCTAGATCAAGACTCACTATCCAACAAGGGTTAACCACTTGGAGGTCTCACTACCACACATATACAAAGAAGATAGAAGAGATATGTTACAGAGAGAAGACAATCTCAATGCAATAGAGATTTCCACCATGACTCACTCAACAACTTGCAGACATGCATGAATGATAGAGTACACCTTCAGCTCATTGCATCTAAAAACTTAACTATAATATTTCGCATTGGTCTTCCACACTCGCATCACACACACACTATTTCACATCTATTTCAAATCTATCTTGTTCTATTTCTTTGCACTTAAATCTTTCACCAATATCTCATCTTGTATATTTATACCATCGTCAACTTTGAAACATATCCAAAGTCGATCATACATCATTTTAAATTCAAATTAAGTCGGTGCCAAAACATTCTAGGGTGGAATTAGAATGAGGCAAACCCTTAAACACATGCTTCATGAACTTCAAAAGTAGTGTTTAACACAAAGTCGACCAAACTAGTGTAACACATAGAACAATTAAGCACATGCAACCCTTAACACGACCCAATCCTTGTAGACAACAAAATTATCTTCAACACGATCATAACAGCTTAACTCTAGAATTGCAAGTCATAAGACTCAACCAAGAAGAAATCTAGAGTGACTACATTTCTCCCGAACCTTAGCCAGATGCCCTAAAGAACACAATTCACAACTAGTGAACATAACTCACACTATACAATGATCTAGAAACCAAAAATATAGATAAAGCAACTTCCAACAACCATGATCAACATATCTGAACCACACAAACATAAGAGCAAATCCTAGAGCAAAACCCGAAGCAAACACTGAATACCTGCAACCTTTCTTCATTACAATTTTCTCAATATCTTTGACATATACAACCAATAACTTGCATCCATGACATCAATGACAAAAACAACTAGTTGATAACCGATTACTAACTAGTTGACATCAATGACAACACCTTCATTCTTGCAACACATTCATCATTGCATATCTCCTTAAAGAGTTTTATCAATGATGTGGGGTTGCACACTTGCATCAACTAGAGTTCCTAAATTAATGGCGCATCAATGCCTTCAATCATCTTCAAACATATCAAAATAGCCTTTGTAAAATCTCTAACAAAAAGATCAAGCCTAGAAAATTCCAAACCTTGTGCTTAAAGAGAATTAGAAGAATATTTCAAATTAAGAAAAGAAAAGTAAATTTGAGCCTAATTGGTTGGCTCCCGATGTGATTACAAATGAATATGGATACATTGCATTTCAATTGGATATACTAAAAGGGGAACCACTAAATAAAATACTTAACATCATCCACCTCAAGTGGTTCTATATCTAAATCCGCCCAATACCCCTATTCAAAAATTTAAAAAATCCGAAACGAAAAATACAAAATCTAAAAAATAGTAAAGCGAAATACTATATTGAACTATTTTTTACTACATTGAATTATCTAGGAGGATTACCCCAACTAATCCAAATTTATAGCTAAAATTTTGATGAAAAGGTCTTCATGTTGTAGAGCTCATTAAGAGCTTTCCAACGCATTTTGAACTAGGTCAAACAAATGTTGTATGCAAAAGTTATGGCCTTTGGAAGTTATATGGGAACACTAACACATGGAGAACTCACAGATTGACACGTAGCATGATGAGGATAACATGTGACATGGCAATAAAAACATGTGGCAAGGTGAGAAAATGACACATGGCTAAAATAAAGTTGACACGTGGCACTACATTTGAATGCCACATGAACCAACCACTGGCTACCATGTGGACCAATCAGTTGCTACCGCATGGACCCATCAAAGGTTTCCACATGGACCAATATAGTTGCAACAAAGTTTATTAGCAGATTTATATATGGAACATATTTTTGGGGATTTGAACCCAAGACCTTCTCCAAAATATGTATCTTCCTTACCACTATGTCATAGATATACTAAACATAAATACATGGATTGAATGGTATAAAAGTAAATCTTATCTAGGCAGACTTAGTGGGATTTGAACCCTGACCTACCATGTAAAATCATAGCCCCTTAACCACTATGCCATGTGTTGTGTAAAATTTATAAAGGACAAAATAATCTATCTAAATAGAAAGACCCAGTATTTGAGAAAAGACAAGATTGAGTTCATTCTTGTAGGAAAAGAATAGTATAGATCATAAAAATGATGCTTTTTCCTTCCTAGAAGAACAAAAAAGACTCTTTTGCATATTGGAAGCCATTTTGATATAATTATAGTCATCATTTTTAATGGATTGGTTCCTCATTTGAAGTGGACCTGAAGACGTAGCCCAAAAAGGGTGAACTCTATTATCATTTGTTGTGTAATGTCTTTATTTTATTGCCGCTCTTTCCTCAAATTTTAGTCTTTTAAATTTCTTATAAAAGTTAAATTAATCTATTGGATTTCAAACTAGTGTAATAAAATAGTTATTACCTCTAATTTTGAATCATTGAAAGAAAAAGTTTGAATAACCTATTAAAATAATTTAAACTATGAAAATAACACTAACAAGCTAAAGCAAAGAATTAAAACAGAAAAAAAATAAAAAATTGCTACAACCAAAATGAAATAACACAATACTAGTACTAAAACATAAAAGATTGGAAAAACAAGAACACATTCCAAAATACAAAATATTTTTTGTCCAAATAGTTGTGTATTATAAAGACATTGACATGACACACTATTGTCTATATGTGTTTTTAAAAATAAATATCCAAAAAATGTGTCTCAACCAATAGGTCTAGTTTTTGGCTAGACATAAATCAAACAAGAAATACCATAAGATTTAAATTATGAAACAAATAATTAAAAATATATCTAACTAAACATTTAAATAAAAATAAATGACAAGGAAAATGAGTATAAAATTTAAAAAAAAACTATTTTTTATGAAGTGTTCCAAAAAATAACCTACATGTTGAAAGAAAGGAAAGTTTTGATCTAAAAAGGAGCCTGTGATGAATGATCAATCCCTTTCTTTGGTTTTCTAGTTCCTTAATAAGTAGGAAAATTAAAAAATATTGACATAAAGTGTGTGTTCATATCTTATAGGTGCCAATGAATAAATAGAGAAGAGATAAACACAATAAAAGTAAATCAAAGTGTGAAATAAAAATATTCATAATAATGAAATTAGATTGCATGTTCCAAAGAAAGCAACACAAAAGGATACAAAAATGAGAAAATGAATGGTAAGAGAAGTTAGAAAAAATAGATAGAATAAAATCACCTACAAACTTCGTAAGACTAATGGAGATGATAGTCCTATTGAAATTTATGTAGGTAAACTCCTCAAGAATGCAATGGAATGTTCAAGTCTTCATCTACACTTCACAAAATGCTAGTAAATTATTCAAGGTATTGGAAACAATAGTGTAGAATATTTGTAAGAGAGTTGTAGAATGTAATAATGAGAGATTGCATGAGATGAAAAGAAACATAATTTAAAATGGATTAAATTGAGACAAATAAGGGAGATGGGTAGCCATTCAAACTGGCTCCAAAGTGATCACCTATGAACTAGATAGGTGGTAGGTAAAGAAATGTTAAAAGATGGCCATATGATCATAAACTATCATGGGATGCTAGCATTTCATGTAGGCATCTATGTGTTGCACTAATTTCTAGATAGTCCTAGCTCAACAAATGTCCAAACACTAGAGAATGACATAGCAAAGATACCTATAACATTAGTTTTGACAAAAAAAGGACCACAAGAGGCAAGCCCTTGACACCATAGATGGGAAAAGGATAAGGCAAGGGCTAAATGAACCTAGAAAATGCACTAAGGGAGATGGACACCAAAGTGAGACCAAAACATAATGCAAAATTGCAAGGGTATACAATTTATGTAATTGACAGTGATAACTTATATGAGTTATTTATTTATAAAGTAACATTTTGAGATTTAATGTATCTAAAAATGACTTTGTTGGTTGCAATCTATGCATGGTTTTAATGGTGGTTGGTGTAGATGCATAAAAATGTCCTCTTAATTATTTTTATTCATTGCATATTTCATTTTGATCATCTGCATAATCATATCTCCATATTCACAAAACCATTAAAATATTATAAGAATTTATTCATAACCATAATCCATTTACATAATTATTTAGTTATTTATCCATTTGCATATTTCATTATCCCATTTCATAAATATTTATCGTTTCATTAATCATCGGCATATTCATAAATCATTTAACCATTTCATAAATCATTAATTCATCAATTTCATTAATCATTAATCTATAATCGCTTAAATACATCCATTACACATGCATAATCATTATACTCGTACATTAAATATTTCCATTCATCACCATATTCATATGCATATCTTTTATAGATCATTAATTCATCCATTTGCATAAATCATTTCACTTTCACCATTTGCATGATTATTAATTTACATTAATCATTAAAATGCATTCATATATTTCATTAAATAATTTAAAATTCATAAATCAACTTCCATGAAATTAGCTCAAAATTGCACATTAAACTCATAAATCATTTCCACGAAATTAGCTCAAAATTGCACATTTTGAGCTTCCAAACATGAATCATGGCATAAATCACTCCACTCATTTCTCATTTCTCTTTTTTACATTAGGTATTCATCTATAAAAACCTCCTCTTTCTCACTTTTTGGGGGACATGAATTGCAATCTTATTCTGATCTCATCCAATTCTACAGAACTTCTTGTGCTTTTTTCTTGTAAAATCTGAGAGCAAATGCAAGATATTGTGGAAGAGGATAACAATGTCCAGAGTGATTTTCTTGTGAATGCATATGGGTTTTTCATTGTTTAGTTTTGTTATTACATATGTTTTCATTTTAGAGAAACTTCATTGATGTCATGTTGAAAGGTTGATTTGGGTTTATAGATTTAATCATTTAGCTCTTTCAATTTTTCAGCATTGCAGTTGGTTCTCACTATCTTTGTTTCATTTCAATATACTACCATTTATTTTTAGTTAGATGGCAATTAATCATTCTTTCAAGTTATGCTTAGATTTACTTTTATTTGAGAAATTTTTTGTGTATATAGAGGAGGCTTGGACATCAATAAGTACCCTTCTAGTTGATGAATTCACTTTTCTCATCCCTCCTCTTTGAATCCATTTTCTCTTAACCCCTTTATCTTTTTCTCTTCTTTTTTTTTCCTTGAGTAATTTAAGAATAGTTTAGATTTAGATTAAGCAATCATCTAAGCTTATTGAAATTATTTGTGTAGGACATAGTTTGTATCTTAACTCAAATAACTATTCAAACCAAACTTTCAACATAAACATTAGTGTTTGTATCAAGGATTTTTATCTTTACACATAACTACATTTTATATGAGGGAAAACTTGCTAATGTGTTGATTGACTGAAAAAATGAGTCAATCACTATAGGCCCTTTATTTGAAATAATTTTTCATGACCCATTATGTTATCTTGCTTGCCAAGACCTAGCAAAAAAGATTTTGAAGAGATTTTTATCTTCTTTTAGAATGATATTTCTACCCTACCTAAATTGACCCTTGTTAGAACACCCACTAATAAAATTGTTTGAATCCAAAGACAATATTAAATCATAAAATACACTTTCCACCATCTCATTCAAATCATCTCACATAATCTATAATACTTCAATTATTTTTCCAAAATCCCATTTTAACTATACATACACAATATTAAGATATAAATATTTTTTGTTGAAAAGAAAACATTTTATTAGCATGAAAAAATATACAAAAACAGAAAAATTACAATGAAACTCTCAGTTGAAGCTGAGTAGAACAGCATGACATATAGAAGGAAAGCATGACATAACAAAAAACAAGAGATGAAATTCTCCATAACACAAGTCTGATCAGAGGCCAACTCATTAAGATACTTGTATGAATGATTGTTTATAAATTCATCAATGTAAGATAACATAGCTTCAAATTTAAAAAACAGCCAATAAAAACTCATTTTCCATAGTACATCCTATCTCTTTTTTTTTTTTGTATTGAACAATGCTGAAAAAAAAATACAATAAGGAAAAGAATGCAGTCCTAAAAAAGGACTGCCAAAAGAAAGAACGAGACAACACTACACATAGCAAGCATACAACTCACAAAAATAGATAACAATGTCAGTCCACAGTAACAGAAATGGCTGGAACAGCCAGCAAAACATATAATCCAAGAACAGTGCAAGGACATGATTACATATTGAACTTGAAAAACTTTTGCAGCTGATTGGCACAAATGATCTCCCCTTCATGGTGTTGAAGAAATTGATATCTGATCAGATCCAAGCGCTGATTATAATCTGCATCACCTTTACGTCCCTTCTTTAGCTGAGAACATAAGAAGATAAATTGAACCATCAGGTCAGAGTAAAACTTTTGAATATCTGTTTGCTGATGCAAAATGTGATTAGAAAGCACGGCTGAACATCTACTTTTCCACAGGTGTAACAAAATACATTGTCTCATAGAATCAGCAATTAAATTTTTATGAAGACTAATACCAAACATAGCTTCTTTCCATCGTAAAGCATGATCAAAAACAGCAAGAAGGTGGTCAAAGATAATTTTCCATTTCTTTTTAGCTCTATAACAGTCCCAAAATATATGCTTTAGATTTTCAATGTGCTGACAAAAAGGACACCTGGCAGCTTGAGACTTCAAAATTTTATTCTATCCCCAATAGGCAGTTTATGATGAAGAACTTTCCAAGCCAAAACTTGCGCATTAGCTTCTGCTTTAGATTTCCAAATTTGTGCACTCAGCAACTTCCACTTCTTCTCATAAAATTTACAATGCCATTTCCTGTTAAGTCTTGGATTCAAGTTCATATTAGGAAGGAGTTTAAAATAAATTTCCTTCAAAGGAAAAGCACAGAAGGAGTATTTTCCCAACCATAACCAATCCTTAAAGAAGTTACAGTTTAATGAAGTACAGAGCTTCATAATAAGCTCTGCAGGAACCAACGCCTTTAAAAAAATCATGAAACCTTTAAATCTATTGTTTAAATTAAATGCTTCCTTGGACTCATGCCAGCTGACCCAATCAAGAGAGGAAAAATCCCAAATGTCTCCAAACTTCTGCACCCCTTTCTTAAATAGGTAATGAGACTGTCGAGGAAAGGCGATGCAAGAGGCTATCCATGATATTGAATAAGCTTATTCCACCAGATGGAAGAAGTAGCAAAACTAAAGCCATGTTGTAACGAGCCCTCTCTCCAAAATAAAAAACTGCAAACATGCTGCCAAGCTTTCCAAATGGATTGCAGTTGGAAGGAGGCTTTCACACGAAAAAAAGGAGCAAGCAGGATTTTGTCCTACCATCCCACGTCTTGCCACTTGTTACTTACCGTAGCTTGAGCAATACGATGTCTAACCAAAAATTTCCATGGTTCTTCACCAGACATTACTCTTACTATCCATTTAGCTGCTAAGCACACCCCTTGCATCCTAGGATCCAAGAGACCCAAACCTCCCCTATTCTTAGGTTGGATACAATGCAACCATGAAGAGGCCCTAAAACCCTTTTTGCCTTCCCAATTCATCCACAAAAACTGCTGAATGAGTTTGACTAAATCATCATAACCTTTTCTAGATGGCATCCAACATGAAGAATAATAGACATGGGTGGCTAGAAAGATTTGATTAATCACCTGAATTTTGCTTGCTAGAGATAAGAATTTGTTTCCCCAATTAAAGATTTTATTTTTCAACTTATTAATAAACCAGCTCCACATATCATGAAGTGTCACCCCTATCCCAAACGGAATACCCAAGTATCTAGTGATTTGTCCATGCTTAATCTATTTCCATTCAGCCAGAATCCAATCAGGAGCTAGATCAACTTGAATCATTATAAATTTAGTTTTATAAAGAGCCAACTTTGACCCCGAAACCTCGCAATACAAATCCAAAACCTCCATAACATTCCTAATTTATGTAGCAGAATTTTGAATAAAAAGCAAACTGTCATCAGCAAAGTGAGAATTTATAACAACTGCATTATTGGGGATAGAGATACCCTTGATCCAATTCAATTGACTATATTTTTGTAGCAGATAACCCAGAGCATCGGCTGTCAAAACATAAAGGAATGGAGATAAAGGGCAACCTTGTCTAATCGAACATTGGAGGAAAAAGGTATCAAACAAGGTATTGTTAATCACTAGTTGGGCATTCGCATCTAAAAATAGCATTTTAACATGATTACATATCTTAGGACCAAATCCCAACCACTGCAACATCTTTAAGATAAACCCCCATTGTATTCTGTCATAGGCTTTCTCAAAGTCAAGCTTAACTAACAAAGCATTCTGATTTGTTTGTTGAGTCCACTCACTTGTTTCCCATGCAAGAATTAAGTTATCAAGAATAAATCTGCCACCAAGAAACCCATTTTGTTCAAGTCTAACTATCTTTTTAACCACAGGTTTGATCCTAGTGGCTAAGGCTTTAGCAATAATTTTATAGGAAGTATTAAGAAGAATAATAGGCCGCCATCCTAAAATGAGATCTGAATTCTTCCCTTTGGGAAGAAACTTAATTAATCCTTTATTAATATCTGGCCCCAACGACCCTTGATTCATAGCTTCCAAGTAAACCTGGTAAAAGTCTTCTTTAATATGCTGCCACAAGGTTTGGTAAAACTCTATTGATAACCCATCAATCCCTGGACTTTTATTATGAGCCATGGAGAAAACAACATGCTCTAACTCCTCAATAGAAAGGTTTTGGTCAAGAAAACAACTATATTCTTGGTCCACCTTCCTTGGAATGCATCCTTGGATGATATCCTCCAGAATAAACTGAACATCTTGCCAATGAGGGTCTTCTCTAAAAAGATGCTCATAAAACTCTTGAAACACATAATTGATCTCATTTGTGTTTGTACAAATCCGTCCATTTTTTTCTTGGACTGTCCCAATATATTCATTTTTTATGTTTATATTTCAAGTAATCAAAGAAATATTTAGAGCCTTTGTTTCCTTCTTTAAACCAATGCAATCTAGCCCTGATTTTGGCCCCCTGTCCCTTATACATATCAAGTTTGCAAAGCTGAGCTTCAATATTTGCTATGGAAGTCTGAATAGACATATTATCAGGATGTAAGTTTAACATCTTCCTGTTCAACTCAAGCTTCCCTTGAAGAGATTTTTCTTTATGTTTTCGCTGCCAAGCTAGTCTTTTACCAAACTTCTGTAAGAAATCAGCACATTGAGAAATAGCATTCTGCCACCATATCCTATAAGATTCACCTTCTTTTGGCTTAGGAAAAGACTTCCAAATGCCAACCAAAGCATCCACACAAGATGGAATTTTTAGGTGTGAAGTATTAAGTTTAAAAGGCAGCTGAGAAACCATATCTCTAACTTCCTTGGTAGCAAAATCAAGGATAATTGGAAAATGATCTGATAAGGTAGTAGAGTAATCTACCATCACATAGTGCCCCATAGAGTCTTGGACTAAATGTATGTTGGGAGAGATATAAAATCTATCTAATCTGCTTAATTTCCTATCAACTCCCAACCTACAGTTAGTCCAAGTGTACCAGTTAGAAAGATGACTTGCTCTTTTCTTAGCAATAGGATCTATCATACCCACCGAGTTTCTACAAAATATCCATTTATCAAATTCTTCATTACTCAATTTAAGATGATCAGCCCAACTTCGATCAACATAATGTTCTACCATATTGAAATCTCCTCCAATGATCCAATCAGCATGAGGAAGATTATTGGCCATCCATTCCCATAAATCACATCTCTCTTTTGCAATGTTAGAGGCGTAAACCAAGCAGAAACCAATAGGTTGGCCATTGATAAAAGCAAGAACCCACACACAGCGATGCGAAGGATCCTCCCCCTTATCAATGACAAACCTATTGATCCAAGAATGAAGACCAACAACAGCGCCCCCTACCTTCTTTATGCGACGTATGAAAAAAAACAGCATCTCTCCATACGTTGGATAAAGACAAGAGAAGACGATTGCCATTAGCCTTGACTTCTTGCAAGAAAACAATATGTGGTTTCCATTTGACAATAGCATCTTTAACCTCAAATTTACGGTGAGGTAAAGACAACCCTCTAAGATGAATAGGTGAGAAATAGAGAAAAGTCGCCTAACAAAGCTAAATTTTTCGTACATTTTGGAAGTAGAATTTCAATATGATGTACGTGACACTGTGACATCCACAATGACACGACATTGACCGGAACATGTTAATTGGAGAGTTGAGACGTGCACCACCAGACTTCCACCGCCTCTTCCTGTTGTCTTTATTGCTCCTCCGTCTATCCCCTGTAGAATCACCTTCCTCTCAATCTTTGGTCAAGTAAAATCATTGACTCGGGAATAGACCGCTCCAGGGACAGCATTTCGTCTTTCCTTCCTCGCCACTAAGGACTTACAACATTTTGGGCAGTGATGGGCTAAATCATACAGATTTTTCTTCCACGGCAAGCCCTAAATTTTCCTCAACAGAAACTTCCTGTGCCCTGCAACAAGCAGATTTTTTCCTTTAAATTAAACTTCTTGTTTCACTCGATCAAGTGAAGTTGCCTTTGCATTCATTATATGGCTATGGCTGTGTATGAGTGTATGAGTGTATTAAGACATCCTTTATCACCGAGGGTCCCATAAGATGAATAGGTGAGAAAGAGAGAAAAGTCGCCTAACAAAGCTAAATTTTTCGTACATTTTGGAAGCAGAATTTCAATATGATGTACGTGACACTGTGACATCCACAATGACACGACATTGACCGGAACATGTTAATTGGAGAGTTGAGACGTGCACCACCAGACTTCCACCGCCTCTTCCTGTTGTCTTTATTGCTCCTCCGTCTATCCCCTGTAGAAACACCTTCCTCTCAATCTTTGGTCAAGTAAAATCATTGACTCGGGAATAGACCGCTCCAGGGACAGCATTTCGTCTTTCCTTCCTCGCCACTAAGGACTTACAACATTTTGGGCAGTGATGGGCTAAATCATACAGATTTTTCTTCCACGGCAAGCCCTAAATTTTCCTCAACAGAAACTTCCTGTGCCCTGCAACAAGCAGATTTTTTCCTTTAAATTAAACTTCTTGTTTCACTCGATCAAGTGAAGTTGCCTTTGCATTCATTATATGGCTATGGCTGTGTATGAGTGTATGGGACTTAGAAGATTACTCCTCCGTCTTCTATGTCTTACTTATCTGCTCTTGGCCATGAGCGTTTTGACTCGGCAGCAGGATGGTCCTTGCGCAAACACTGCAGATGAGATTGGGGTATGTGGGCTCAATGGAATCTGTCGAGTCGTCAGCAACTCCAGTAATTGCAGTTGTCCTCCGGGATTCGACTTTGTGGAAAATGATAACCCATCAAAGGGATGCCTTCAGAACATATCCCAGCAAGAGATCTGCAGTACAAGTGGCGCAAAAATGGTTATAATTGAGCAGATCGATTGGTCTGGAAACGATTACTTGCACATGGAATCCACGAATCAGACTGCCTGCCAGCAGGCGTGCATTGAAGATTGCTATTGCACAGTAGCCATCTACGCCAATGTTAGCGGCACAGAAAATTGTTGGTTCAAGGCAATGCCTCTGAGAAACGGCGTTGCAAGCGACACACGAATAGCTTATATAAAAGTCCACAGCGGAGTCTACGATGCTGTTCCCCCCACGCCGTCAAAACAAAGAAAGGAGAAGGGGAAGGGGCTTGCAGTTCTTGGAATAAGCCTTATGGGTTGCTCTTTGGTCTTTGCAGTAATTTTGATATTGCTATGGTTGTTTACATGTCGACCCAAGATGAAAGTCTTCCAAGAGCATCATAAGTTTAGTCCGATGGGGCTCAAGGCATTTACTTATCAAGAGCTAGACGGTGCAACTCAAGGCTTCAAGATAGAAATAGGAAGGGGCGCCTTTGGGACTGTCTACAAGGGCACCCTGTCTGACGGAAGAGCAATTGCTGTGAAGAAGCTTCACGATCTGCTCCAGAAAGAAAACTCCGAATATGGGGAAAAGGAGTTCAGAACAGAGATGGGTATCATCGGAGCAAGCCATCACAAAAATCTTGTTCAACTCTATGGTTTCTGTGACGAGGGCTCCCACAGAATTCTGGTGTACGAGTACATGCCCAACGGGTCTCTGGACAGCCGTCTGTTTAAAGGTACGAACGGTCTTGGTTTCGATATGCGTGTTCAGATTCTTTTAGGGACTGCGAGAGGGATTCTCTACTTACATGAGGAGTGCAGAACCCATATAATCCATTGTGACATAAAGCCTCAAAATATCCTGCTGGATGAAAATTACTGTGCTAAGATATCTGACTTTGGAGTTTCCAAATTGCTCGGGGTAGAACAGACGAGGACGTTTACTTTGGCCCGTGGCACCATGGGTTACATGGCACCTGAGTGGCAGAAGACTATGGCAGTTTCTGTTAAGGTAGATGTGTATAGCTTCGGAGTGGTGCTCTTGGAAGTTATCTGCTGCAGGAAAATGTTGGAATTGGATGTTGCAGAAAATGAAATAATGTTGTCTGATTGGGTTTACGACTGCTTCAAACATGGGCGGCTTGCAAAGTTAGTTGAGCAGCAAGAGTGCAGTGGTATGGAGGTAAGACAGTTGGAAAGAATGGTGTTGGTGGGGCTGTGGTGCATTCAGGAAGATCCTTCTCTCAGGCCATCAATTAAGAAAGTGCTTCAGATGCTTGAAGGAACCGTGGAAATTACAGTGCCCCCTAATCCAGGTTCTTCTTTAGGAGTGTAAACAATTTAGTCTAATATTTTGTTTGTAGCGTCGTATATTCTGATGTTACTAGGCTAGTTCTTGTGCATTAGTACATTTTACTGCTGTAGGTAAAGCATATCTAGGATGGTAGGATAGTTACCAAGAACTTTGATCAAATGATACCTTAAAGAATAGCTAGCCCACAGAGAGTACAATAGCTATGTACTATTAAGGTTTCAGTTGCTTTTAAAACTATATCATTATTAAAAGGATTTGTAATGACAATGTTATAGTAAATTATATGTGAAGTAATATGTTCAAAGCATATAAATTGAAAAACGGTTGTTTTATAAGATATTTATCAATTTTATTTGTATTAAATAATATTTAGAAGAGGGTGTATTAGAATTATAATATTATTTTTAGACATATTTGATTGAATGATATTTTTGATGAATAATTAAATGAAAATATACATGTGAATCGAATCAATTTAAATGAGAAAAGAAGTTAAATATAGGATATTAATATCAAGATTCAATTACATAGTTTTTGAATTAGATTTATTGATCATATTTCTTGAGTATTGGTTCCCATGAACCTGTCTCATAAGAATGAATGGTCCACTTAGTACTCATTGCATCTAGGTGATGTTCATAGGGGTGAAGCATTGAGACTTCTTGGGAGGTCTCCCATCTCAGTGCTACTTCGAATTAAGCATGCTTAAACATAGAGTTTCCCCTAAGGTCAAGCTCACTTAGCTTGCTAACCCATTTTCCTAGATGCAAGCTAAGTGGGCTCAACCTTGGGAGAAACTCCATGGTTAAATATGCTTAAGATGGAGTAGTACTAGGATGAGTGACCTCCTAGGAAGTCCAATGGTTCACTCCTATGACCATCACTTAGAAGCAATGAGTGCTAAGTGGTCCATTCATTCCCATGAGAGATCAGTTCATGGAAACCACTACTCACGAAATATCTATTAATGAGTTTGACTCAAAAACTATGCAATTGAATCTTGATATTAATATCATAGCTCGACACATTATAAAAAAATGTCCTACTTATTACATTAAATATAGTTAGGAAGAAGGAAAAAGCTTTGTATTTCTATTTTCATAATGCTATTAGAATTAGAAGAATCAAATTTTTTTATCTCATTATAAATATATTCTTTGAATAACAAGTTTTGTGAGAACTTATCTTTTTTTTACATAATTTTATTTTGGAGAATTCCCTCATGAATAAAATAAAATGATAGTAAGCTCCTGTAGATTATATGAAATGAAAAAAAAATAGAAAAAAATGGAAACCCATAAAAAATAATATGATAAAGTAAGGTAAATCGAACCACTTCTATTTTCTTTGGTTAATTTAGGAGTAGTTTAAATCTAGATCAAGTGATAATCTAAGCTTATTGAAAATATTTATGCATGGCACGGTTTGGATCTTAACACAGATAGCTATTTAAACTAATCTTTTGACATAAATATTGTCTATTTCAAAGATTTTTAATCTTTACACATGCCTACCTTTTATATGAGGGGAATGTGACTTAAGGTTTTGACTAAACTAGAAACATTAATCAATCACCATAAGCCCCTTATTTAAAATAATATTTCATCTACAAGGTTATCTTGCATGGGGATATTTTTATCTTCTTTTGAGAAGGATAGAGAATATTTCTTTTCTACTTGAGTTGAACCATATCAAAACACCCATCAATAAGGTTTTTGATCCTACTGATCATACTAAGTCATAATCTTGACATTTTTCACTATCTTGTTCAAGATTTCTCACATAATGTACTACACGTAAATTATTTTTCTAATATCTCACTTTTAACTATCCATACACAATACTGACTTACTTATCCTTAAATCTTTGAGATTTCTCAATATATCACAAATTATGTTCAAATATTAAAAAATGACTAGTAAGGACCCATTTTCCATATTACATCTTATCTTATAGGACATTTTTTATCATATAATATTCCCATATGAAAGGTAATTTTTCAAAACTATCTAATTATGATTCATATTTACATCACATTATCATTTGATTATCCTTTAAATATATATATTTAAATTAGATTATGTATTTATCACTTTCATCCATAAAATTAAAAATAAACTTTATAAAAATAAACTTTAACCTATTATAACTTCTCTTGTTGCTAGCTCTTTTATACTCTTTATTACATACTTTGATAATAATAACCTTGACTTCAAAAACTTACCCAATTCATAATAATTTACAACGATTACTAACAATAAATATTTACCTTCTAGTAGTGTCTTACTTTCATAATACTCAACTAATTAAACTACATGATACAATAGTTATTTATTATCTTACAATAACTTTAATACAATTATCTTTATTCTTTAATAGGAATTAATAGGTTGTAACATAATATATATGTTGTTATTAGTTTAATTTTCAATATCCTTCATAATTTATATCTTATAAATATTATAGGAATTACTTTTATCTAATATTTTATGTATTTTATAATTAATGTTGAGAGACTTTCCATATTTAGAGCAAGGTGTGGAGTGTCATGTTGTGACCATATAAATAAAACTCCTTAACTTAAATTTGATAGCCAATCAAATAAATAACATCTAATAATAAATATTTATTAATATTATAGATGTATTAAATACATCTATTTAAAAAATGTCAAGAATAATAATACATACAAAAGCTAAGACTACAAGGAAATTTTGAAATTTGTATTAGTATAGTTTACTTTGAGTTTTAAGTAGAATGTTATTTTCATTTTGTTCCCTTTCAATTGAATGGTGAATAATTCAATTTAAATCCACTTTTCTTTAATTGAATATATATTTTTTGAGAAACCATGAGTGTTCAATTCTGTAATCATTTATTCAAACCCCTCTCCTTTCTTATATACTCTTTATTTTAAGTTTCTATTTATTTCTAATTTAGGTGTATATTAGAAAATGATCTTATAATTCATCATAGATTAATAAATGAATGCATATTTGATATTTATTAGTACTTAATGATTAAAGACATTAGATTTCCATAGTCCATGCCATTAAAGTATGTTGTTTCTGGATTCAACTCTGTATTTGTTTCTAGATTAATACAGAGTTGAATCCATAAACAACATACTTAGTACTCAATGATAACAAATTTCCACAATTCATGAAGATTATTGCTAAATGTTTTTGGATTAGATTGTGTCGGTATTTTTGGATCAACGTTTTGGATCACACTCTGTGATCCATTATCAAGATGAAATAGAGAGGGATCACACACCGTGATCCGAAGCGTTGATGCAAAAATACTAACACAATCTGATCTAAAAATATTTAGCAATTTATTAGTACTATTCTCTAAATAGAGAATGTCTAAAAATTATTGTCAAAATTTTACACAATAATATACTTTATACTTAATAGGAATATATAAAAAACGATTATATATTATATGGAAGACACAACAAAATATATATATATATATATATATATATATATGATAAATAAAATCATTCTTAAAAAAATAAAATAAAATAAAATAACTCCAAATTAATATCTTAATATGTTTTTATATAAACATTTTTAACCTATAATATTACTTATTCCAAATAATTTTAAAAATTGAGAATAATAAAAATTATATATTATATAATCTTCCAAATTATAAATAACCTCCATATCACACTAATTTATTTTAATTATTATAATTCACAATTTTAAATACAATTTCAAACACTAAATTATTAATAAAAATTAATAATCTAACTAAATTTTATTAACGTTACTTTTAAAAATAAATATATTAAAATGACTAAATTTACTTCTTACTAAACCCCACACATTCACTTCCGTAAAAAGGTTATCTACCGCCAATCAAAGCTTTATTTCGGTACATTTCAAAGCCAAATTGTCAGCCGTGACATATAGAACGATACGGCATAACTGTAAATGTGGAGGATTGAGCTCATAGATTTTCTTTGAAATGATTCCATGATATAGGCCTATATTTTCTAGAATTATTTTGAATATTAATTATGAAGTTATAATATTTAGAAAAGAGGGGTTGTGACAATAAAATTTTAATTTTTTTTTGTGATTCAAGCAAGTGGTCTTCAACCATAAAATAAATTATGAGAATATGTTGTTTTAGAGGGAGAAGGAGAGGTAATTAGTACAAGGTTCATTAAGAAGGTCAATAATGTTGAACAATATAAATATTAAGGTTACAAGGTTTATCGAATGATTGGACAAGGTCATAATATTCAAATCCAATAGGAAATGGTACCCAAAGTCACAAATAAGGTTGGGTCTTATATGATATTCTCTCAAAAAATTAATTCTATGAATATGAAGCTTGTTAGAATATTATCATATTTGCATTGATTACCTAGGTTGAGAATTAAAATATGCTCTCAATAGATTTTTCTATAAATTAAAAATCTTGATTTGATTTTTTGGGGGTGAAGAATTACGAGACTAGAAAACTAGAACATTGTATGTATTTGTTCCTCTTGAATTTAATAAGAAGCTTAGTTTTTTCTTCTTCCTTTCTTTCTAATATAGTTGACTAAGAAACTTGGGAAACATAGCTTCTTCTATGCACTTAATTTGGTAGGAGCCAATATTTTTCAAGCGAAGTTTATTTATTAGAGAATTTGTCTATTGTAACTTATATGATTACTCTGACCTGCATGGGTAGCGAAGTTGGCTTGGGCCGTGAGTTTTCTCCCTATAGGTTCCGGGTTCAACTCTAAGGCTCGAGATAACCCGATGTACGTGGTTGGAAGGAAACTGCGTGCATCCTCAGGGGATTAGTCCCGCCTCAACTCACCCTATCTAGACGTTGGGTTGGGTTGCCTAGATATCCCTAAGTTAAAAAAAATAAAAATAATATAATTACTTTGTTTATAAACAAACAATTTGAGCATTGATGTATATCTAGAAATAATTTTGTTGATTACAAACTAAGGATGGTTTTAATGGTGGATATTTCATACTATCTAAGTTGTGTCTTACTATTATAAAGGAAATGACCAGCATTCACTTAACTTTTTAACTCAAAATCGCATACATTCACTTCTCTAAATATAGATGTGAAATAAACATAAGCCAAATTTTCCACGGGATTGACGGGTCGGGCTTAAAGAGCACACTCTAAGCTCTGACTTTTGGCCAAATGTCTATTTCCGTTTAGATTTCCATTTTTGTTTCCGTTTTCTCGCGTCATGTTATAACTGTCACAGTTAAGTTCTACCTTTTTATAAATTCCTTTATAAGCAAGCTGAGGCAAACACGTTTATACATTAGGATAATCACCAATGCATTGAGCCAAGTTCATCCTTTCCCGCTCCTATTCACGTTCAAAAAGATGATGGCAAAAAATAAACCCATGGAGAATCTAACTCCGTACGAAGGGAATAATACGTGATGTCAAAGTGAAAAAATTTGAATTGAACGTTCACTTTTTCACTTTAACAGTGATGTATTCCATTCTCTTTAAAAGATAATAGAAAAAGTATATTGCATTGGTTTTTAAATATATTTAGTTTGATTTTTTTATTTTATTTAAATTTATTTATAGTACTTTTTTTTTAATTTTTTTAATTTAAAGATTTATATTCATTTTATTGTTATTTATACTTTTTTTATTTTTAAAATTTTGTTTATTTTAAAATATAATTACAATATTAATTTATTTTTAAAAAGAGTTTATATAAATTTTTAAATCGTTTTTTTTATTTTTGTCAATAAAGAGATTTTTATTAAGGTTCATTAAAGTTAATTATAATGAGTTATCTAATTATAATCATGATATACATGTGGATAAGTAAAATCTTTTTTTTAGTAGACAATTACTTGTTGGAGAGCTTGTTAATGTCACTTCTTCAACATAATTATCTACATTTGTTTATAATTGGTTGCTCAAAGCTCCTTTACATACATAGATTCTTCATGACATTGGTACTATGATTACCTCTTCTTTTTTGCAAGGTGCGTCTTCTCATTGTAACCCACTCAATCTTGCTCTTTCATTTTCCCTTCATCCTCTCATCTTGAGGTAGATTCTCTCATAATGCCTACATCTCTTGCTGTCACTTCTAGTGTGACCCCCACCTCTTATGTTCCTCTAGTACCATTTCCACCTCTTCATCTACAAGTGAACCACTTATCTCTAATCCCACTAGTTCCATTCCTTCTTGTGTGCCTACTAGTGTTCTACTACTAGTGTTATCCACTCCTCTAATTGTGTTAATGTTTTCCCTTCGTCACCTTAAAGTGTTGCTTATCATTCGTCTATGTTGTATAATTGCCTCTTGTTTCTCATTGTCTTTATGGCCCTTCCATTGTTACCCATGCTACTACTACTATCACCATCCCCACCTCTACTCTAGATGCACTAGTGTAGAATTTATCCTTGGCTAATTTATTTTCTCACTCTTCGTGTCTATGTTATTCAGTGGTTCTACTCATTGCCTCTTGGCTCCATTCATTAGTTTGATCAATTAGAGCTACAACATTGCTTGGCCATTTCCACAAGATTATGGACTTCAAACCTATTGTTTCAAATTTATTAGAGTGTTCTCAAGGATCTAATGACCATGTTGATGTTTATGTATGTTTGATTTAAATTACTTTGCGCTAAAATGAAACATCAACTTCCTAATTACAAGTTGCAAGGGATTTTTTTATAAGGGTTTACTATCCACTACATATGTGATAGTGATTTTTGGTACAATTATGCTTCTTTCATGATTTTTTGTGCTCATGTCAAAGATGACATAATCAAATTACTTATTTCCAATGGTTTGAAATGTGTGTCCTCACATATAAATTCTATACCTTCTTACCCTTCCAAGTTAAAAAGGGTAATCATAAGAAAGAATCTAAACTAACACTAATCATATTCATACTACTTCTAATGTTGTTTCTTTTAAGCATCAAACAACTAGGAGATTTACAAAATTGAGTGGAACTCTAGCTTATGTGCTTCAAACCCTATTGAATGATAATTTGATTACTCTTCCCCTTATTCATCCACTCAACCCGTCTAGAGGGTTACATACAAAATGAAATGAGTGCACTTTTTTAATTTTTATACTACCCAAAAAATTACCATGGAAAAAACACAATAAAACACAACCAACATATTGTTAAAAATAGAACATCACCATAACAATAGTACATAGAAAATGCATGATAGGTGTTGTTATACTTTTGCGAGCTATAGTATAGAAGTGGAAATTCAAATAAGGTAGTTGATGTAATAAGTAGGAGACAAAATTTGTTAATATAGATGATAATAGAGGTAGTTGGATTTGAAGAGTTGAAACATTTGTATGAAGCTAGGCCTAAATATATGGAGGTGTGGAAAGAATGTAATGAACTAGTAAATATAGATAGAAGTGGCTTGATTATTTTATTCAAAATGAGATGTTATTTAAGGGTAATTATTTATGAATTCTTAGAAGCTCAATGAGGGAGAATTGATCAAGGAGAAGTGTAATTATATATTAGCATGTCATTTGAGAGTAGATAAGTCTATTATTAGTGAGTGACAACCATTTTTGGTCATAAATATAAAGAAAATAAGAAAATTTATTCAAGGTTGCGAGACTTATCAAGTTATAAAGGGGGAAGTCAAAATATTGCTTTGTATCAATTGTTACCATTTCTAGAGAGACCTTGGGAAGATATAAGTATAAGAAGATAAAAATTAATAAGATAATACAATACAAGGAAGAATGAGTGGCACACATCTCCATGCAATACACCTATTGGCTTGATTTAAAGTCTCTTTTCAAGAGTCAATGCACCATGTAGGACTAAGAATATAGAAAGGCTTGCAAGAAATAATACAGGTGGACAATTAAAAACATTGCCACCTATCTTTGTGTACTACAGGATAAAGTTCAAAAAATAAAAGGAGATACTTCTCATGAGGGCCCTACCAAAAGAACTAGAGTCAAAACTATGAAAAATGTTCAAGACCCAAGAACCCAAATTGGAGAACTCAAGGAGGCCACTTTTGAAGACAAGGTCTATTTCTTATATAAGGAGTGGTAGGAAACTAGCAACTTGCAAAAATTGGTTGGTAGTGGTTAGCTTTTTTGTCCTATTCTTGTTCTTATGTTGTGTGTTTGTTGGTCATGTTATGACCAATTGGTTCTTTTTCATTTAATTTTTTTCTATTTCGTATCTCATGAGATTGGTTACTCTTTGATCCTGGTTTCTATTATATAAAAGGGTCAAGCCCTAGTTCAATCCTATTTTTATCAATATAAAAAATAATATGAGTGGACCCTATATTACAATATCTAGGATTCGAGAGCTAGATCCCTATCTATCCTTTAAGCTAAGCTTGAAGTTGGTGTGTGGGGGTGAAAGGGAGAGAGATTACAAAAATAAATTTAAGAATATTAAAGGCTCATGACACAATAATCAACAAAAACATGTCCACATAATAGCTAAATATGAACAAAGAAAAGAATAAGAATATTTAAGACAATATCTTGCTTACTATTAAGTTCATTGATCAATTAACCATTACACAGATATCTGTCCTTTAAAAAGATACATAGAGGCTCCTCTATGTAGAAGGGAAGAGAGAAAAGGTTAAGCTAACACATCATGCTCAAAAGTTAAACTCTAACAATAGAATATAAAAATAAACCTTAACATCATGCTTGAATAGCTTAGCTATACAAAGTGTTATCTTCTAACCTGAGAATGGGTAGGGTAAGTTCCTAAAAATGGGGAACCAAAAGGCTATCAAAAGTGATCAATTTTTTCTTGGAATCAACTAAACCTGAACTTCGATGAGCAATTCAAGATGTGTACACTCAAAATTTAAAGATATAATAAGAATAAGAATTGTACTAATCTAAATCTAATTTTTAAACTACTAAATATGTTTAAAAATGGTTAAGGTTAAGGAGATGAAATATAACATAGTGTTTAGTGTTTTCCCCCTATTTTTTATTATATTAAGTATTTTTGAAAACTATTTGGTAGAAACATACCCAAGAGTGTGTTGGGTCCCAAAACCACTACTCCACTTCCTAGAACATGTTTTCACTTTCAAGGCTAGGGTTGTCATCATGAAATTAAAACTTGCTCATCCACAAACCACAAAGGATTGAAGGCCAAATTTACAAGAGTGGGTATTCTCTCCTACTCTTTGAGATCAACTTAGACTCGAGAGGGTGTTCTTGGATATTTTATAAATAAAATAGACAGCAAAAATGGTGATAGATAAACCTAACGTATTGACTTGACTCCAAAGATTTTCATTGAGCCAAGGAAAAATAGCTATCATAATGCCTCTATATAGCTAATTTCATCACTACTACAATGAGTGCAAGGTGGAGGCAATCTACATAGACCACAAGGTAAAGTGACAAACATAATTTATATGAGTTTGTACCTTATTTATTGCAGAACCATGGGATACTTGAGAGTTGTGACTAAACTAGAATTCCTAGTCTAATGATTTATTCTTTTTAATCATTTTATTGAGACAATACATTCTCATGTATCAGTGCCTTTCAATGGAAAAAGTCACAGTTTACAAGGAGTGATTTCAAAGAAGTTAAGCACACAATAATTGATCAAAGCATGAAAATATAATCAAGGTTTGAGTATCATAGAAAAAATATACTTGGTAGTTCATTACCAAGTTGTAAAAAGCCATTTGTAAATACACAATGATCATTACAAAGATTGAAGTAGTTTTCAAAAATAAATTCACACATATCAAATCATATTAATTCTCATACCAATAATTGTGCTAAGAGGAAATCTCTATTACATTCAAAAATTCCCCTAAAATTATACCTATAGTATTAGAGACATGAAACTTTCAATATTTTCTTATAACACTTCAATAGAATCCATTTACTTCTTGCAACTAAACCTCTAATAAAACTAAGTCTCATTGGAATTATCATTGACCAATCTAAAATGAATCATAAAAACCCCTTTTTAACCCCTTGGAACTTGTCATAGAAAACAAGATTGTAGTAGTTCAAAAATGGTCAATGTTGACTAGAATTAGGGAAGACATGATGATTTGGATTAAAAGTACCATTGGAGAGGTGTTAGTTTGGATACATATATTACCACCTTTAAGTTAAGTGCAAGCTAATGGGTCTACTTTCAGTGGAAGTGTTAAGCTTGAAAAAAATCTTGACAAGAACGAGTACTCATTTCATAAAAAATGGGTACACATTTAGGAACGAGTCCCCAAGCCTAAACACATATCTTCCATGAATGGGTACCCACTATGCTTTGGGGCATGTGCTAAATGGGTACCTATTATAATGTGTAACCATTTCATAATGGGTATAGATTATGTAAAGCTACTTATTTATTTTTAAAAGATCTATGAGCTCTTTTCCTATCCACATGGCAACAATGTGTTTTGGATGGTGCCTGAAAATGAGTACCCAAGTTTATGAGCCCTACCCACCACCTAATTTTACCTCAGGTCCCTCTACAGTGCCATCTCCATCATCTCCAAATAGGTTTCATCAAATTTTGAATATATTTTTCTGAATTTGTAGGGTTTAGGATTTGTGTTTAATATGTAATGAATAAATTTTATATAAATAAAATTTAGGGTTTTAATTTTAATGAATTTTGGGTTTGTATAAATGATTATCATATTATAGGTCATACATATGAATTCGTCATGCTAGTATTGATATTTTGATCCCTCACATTCTACTAAGCTCTTTGCACTTATTTTTATCCTTCTATCCACTACCCCATGATATGTTGTTTTTCCATGATCATGTCCATACATCTTGTTTTCCATTTATGGAATCCAAAAACAAATCTAATCTATTGATAGTAGTAGCTACTAGTATCTCAATATCAAACACAAAACCTAATACAAACATATTGAACCCACAACACAATACCAAATACAAACATTGCTAAAAGAGTAATTTACCAACTATAGATGCACACTAATCTTGTGATTTCAATTTGACAACTCTCAAACCCATGCATGATATAATACTCTTACATGTTTAATATGTTTGTAGAGTCTCATATATTCTATGACAACTATGACCCATGGTCCCTAATGATTGCAATAAGGTTACCTATTGTTGGCTAACAGATTGGGCGCCTTGAGAAATAATTAGTTATTTTACTCAATAGGTGCGATTGTTCCCAATAGCTCTAGAAAGTTCACAATTTCATTTGTGAATTTCCTCTAAATTTTGGATGTACAGCTCCCTCGTATGATATGCAATGAATTTTACTAAACTAACTAAACCTATGTATGCTTTCAACCCAAAATTAGGAAAGGCAAAACTCAATACAAGGAAAATTCCTAATACCAAGTGCAAAGAATAGTAGTAAAGATATTGGCTCAAAGACCAACTCACATATGGAAAATTGTTAAAATATTGGCACAAAGACTGGAATAGGAATGAAAAAAATTATAGAACTATTAGCACAAAGACCAGTTTGCATAAGATGAAGTAACAAAAATATCAACCTAATATTACTCCTCTGATCATAAGTCTTCATAAGTCTTATAGCCTACGATAGTATGAGATCGAGCTTGTTGAATTTTCTCAAGTGCTCGACATCAAAAGATTGAGAGTTAAAAAATTCATTAACTATTTTATGAAATTCACTCTCCAAGGCCTTAGCATTCTCATTGCTCCCGTCTCCTCCCCTGTCAAGTTGCAATCCAAGGGAAACAAGGTTTTTATGAATCTCCTCTAAGATTGCATCACATTCAATTTCGACCTTCTGAAGCTAAAATGTAAGCCCTTCTTTATGACTTTTGATTTCCATTCCACACTTTTATTCTAGATCATGCAGTGAGCATCGATAGTGTTGGGTATGATTTTCTCAGTGGCTAGCTTTTTCATTCCAAAGCCTATCATAACCTTGATTTTATTTATATTTTTATTCCATGCCCTTTTTTATTTTTTAGCAGTGGTAATCTCCTCTTGAACCTTTGTTCTTGAAGCATTTTCCCTTTGTAAACATTTAAGAGACTAAAAAATAATCTGATTACCTCTTATGATTAATCCACTACTCCATTCCTCAATGGCCCTGCCAAATATTTTGTAGCTCCTCATTTTACTTACTACCTATTTTCCTATTAAAGCCAGTGGGTTAGAGGATGACTCAACTTGAGATATCGGTTGAGGTGGCAAATCAAAAATTGATTTCAAGCACTCAGTTAAGACTTGGAATTTTCATTTCAATTCATCCTTACTCTCTTTATCTTTCTTGGACCTCTCAACCATTCTCTCTATAGACACCTATAATATTTGTACATCTCCATCCCTTGTAGGGGGTCCCAGGTTGATTCTGTCAACATCAAAGTCATTGGATGTTACTTGAGTGACTTCCTTTTGTGTAGTGGGATGCACAACTTCCAGGCATAAACTCCCTGATCCAATATCGTCAATTAACCTAGTAGTGGTTTTCAACTTATTTAGCTTTAGAGTTTTTTGAAGCAATGGCCCTACCATATCTTGCTTTGGGAGTTCTAGTTGTACTACTTTCCTTTATCTTAACAATGTATCTTCTAGCCAAACAAGAGTATTAGGGACGTTGGACATTGGTTGCATAAGAAATAGAGGAAGGGAATAACATTCTATTCATGGGAGGATTATTTGTATGAACACCTTGTAAAGAGAGTGGGGAAGATCTATGTTTTAGAGGTTCATCAACCTCTTTGATAGGTGATGACTGAGGTGATGGGGAAGAAGAACTAATATCAATATTACTAAGGTCATCTCCTTCTCCTTCATCTCCTTTCTCTTGATCTAGATTAGTTAAATTTGGGAGGTCTACTCCACAAGTCAGTTGAAGTACATTCCTATTAGGAGGTTCTTCATCACCATCACCTTGAGCCCCAAATTGCACTAACTATGGAGCAACCCCAGAGGTTCTTGCAATTACAGAGGGTTGACCACTACCTCCTGTTGGTTGGGTGTTTTGTGATCTAGTATTAGGACGGGATTGCTCTATCTTCTTCTTAGTATTGCCACTCATGAATCCTTTCTAAAACATCAGCGATCATAGCTTCAATTGTTTCTTCATCTTTACTACTCTAGTCCATTGTAGGAATGGATCGATTTACTATTAAGTCCATGAAAATTATGTCCACTAAATCTGACCCATCATCCTCGATTCCTTGTACATCAAAACTAAAGTTATAGGTGATTATCCATCTCAAAGATAGTCTCATCCAACTCAGGTTCTGACTTCAAATTCATCGAAACAATCTACCCAATAGTCCTCCAGAGTAGGCAAATGGAGGAAACCAGGACCCAACTTCAAATTATCTTTAACATAATCCTTAAGATCAAAAGGAAAGTGTTCATCATAGGTCTATAAATTGTACATGGTTCTTTCCTTTTCTATATTGAGGCCATTTGACATGGACTCACATGTGTAAGGGCCAAAATCAACTATGAATTGCACCACCACCTTTCTCCACTCCTGGCATCTCTTGTTGACATCCGCCAACTACCTACAGACCTCAATCATTACAAACTTGTCTTCTAGTTACCTTGGGAGCTTGATGGGAAAACCAGTGAAACCATAGATACTTATAAGAAAATCAATTATTTCTTTCCTCATCAAATGTTGCATTTAAAAGAAACACATATCATGTACCATTATTCCACATTCATGATCTCCATACTTGCTTAGTCTAAACTTTAGTGATGAGCCCATGCATCTTCCTAGTTGCATGGGGTTGACATGTCCCTATCAAAAAGAAAAGTAAAAAATTCCATAGATAAATCATGTACAAGTTGAAATATATTTCTCTCATCCATCAAACCAAAATAAAATTGAAGCAAATAAATCCATCAAAAAATAATATTCACTCTACTTGATTAATATTTCCTACTCCTTTTCCCTTTCTACTGATCTTCCCTATAGGTCACTCTAGGTTCAAACTCTTGATCTAGAGTACCTTCTATACCTTTCTATTAGTCTACATGCCCAAGATTGGATCACTTCTTT
>VDFB02302592.1:0-38347 GCA_007258455.2 Sequoia sempervirens | reverse complement strand
AGATCAAGACTCACTATCCAACAAGGGTTAACCACTTGGAGGTCTCACTACCACACATATACAAAGAAGATAGAAGAGATATGTTACAGAGAGAAGACAATCTCAATGCAATAGAGATTTCCACCATGACTCACTCAACAACTTGCAGACATGCATGAATGATAGAGTACACCTTCAGCTCATTGCATCTAAAAACTTAACTATAATATTTCGCATTGGTCTTCCACACTCGCATCACACACACACTATTTCACATCTATTTCAAATCTATCTTGTTCTATTTCTTTGCACTTAAATCTTTCACCAATATCTCATCTTGTATATTTATACCATCGTCAACTTTGAAACATATCCAAAGTCGATCATACATCATTTTAAATTCAAATTAAGTCGGTGCCAAAACATTCTAGGGTGGAATTAGAATGAGGCAAACCCTTAAACACATGCTTCATGAACTTCAAAAGTAGTGTTTAACACAAAGTCGACCAAACTAGTGTAACACATAGAACAATTAAGCACATGCAACCCTTAACACGACCCAATCCTTGTAGACAACAAAATTATCTTCAACACGATCATAACAGCTTAACTCTAGAATTGCAAGTCATAAGACTCAACCAAGAAGAAATCTAGAGTGACTACATTTCTCCCGAACCTTAGCCAGATGCCCTAAAGAACACAATTCACAACTAGTGAACATAACTCACACTATACAATGATCTAGAAACCAAAAATATAGATAAAGCAACTTCCAACAACCATGATCAACATATCTGAACCACACAAACATAAGAGCAAATCCTAGAGCAAAACCCGAAGCAAACACTGAATACCTGCAACCTTTCTTCATTTTGAATTTCTCAATATCTTTGCACAGCGCCACAACCAATGACTTGCATCCACTTGAAGGCGTTGTTGAAGCCAAAACCGCTGGTTGATGGCGATTACTAACTGGATTTGACATGTCCCGATGTTTTAACGCTTTCGATTTCTTGCAGCACGTTCATCATTTGCATCTCGCCCAAAGGAGTTTTACATCAGTATTCTTAGGGTCACACGCTATCCAGCTGGGAGTTCCACAAATTAATGGAAATCATTGCCTTCCAATCATCGCTGAACGCTATCAAAGGAAATGGCTGGCACAACCAAAGATCTCTAACAAAGGAATTGAGCCCACAAATTCAGGCCTTTGTGCTTAAAGAGAA
Organism: Sequoia sempervirens; assembly: GCA_007258455.2. Lineage (NCBI taxonomy): Eukaryota > Viridiplantae > Streptophyta > Pinopsida > Cupressales > Cupressaceae > Sequoia > Sequoia sempervirens. The sequence continues at coordinate 37,142 of VDFB02302592.1, read as the reverse complement.
TTAGAAGAATATTTCAAATTAAGAAAAGAAAAGTAAATTTGAGCCTAATTGGTTGGCTCCCAATGTGATTACAAATGAATATGGATACATTGCATATCAATTGGCTACACTAAAAGGGGAACCATTAAATAAAATACTTAACATCATCCACCTCAAGTGGTTCTATATCTAAATCTGCCCAATACCCCTATTCAAAAATTAAAAAAATCTGAAACGAAAAATCCAAAATCTAAAAAATAGTAAAGCGAAATACTATATTGAACTATTTTTTACTACATTGAATGATCTAGGAGGATTACCCCAACTAATCCAAATTTATAGCTTAAAATTTTGATGAAAAGGTCTTCATGTTGTAGAGCTCATCAAGAGCTTTCCAACGCATTTTGAACTAGGTCAAACAAACATTGTATGCAAAAGTTATGGCCTTTGGAAGTTGAAGGAAAAATATGGGAACACTAACACATGGAGCACTCACAGATTGACACGTAGCATGATGAGGATAACATGTGACATGGCAATAAAAATAAGTGGCAAGGTGAGAAAATGACACATGGCTAAAATAAAGTTGACACGTGGCACTACATGAGAATGCCACATGGACCAACCACTGGCTACCATGTGGACCAATCAGTTGCTACCACATGGACTCATCAGAGGTTTCCACATGGATGAATATAGTTGCAAAAATTTTTATTAGCAGATTTATCTATGGAACATATTTTTGGGGATTCGAACCCAAGACCTTCTCCAAAATATGTATCTTCCTTACCACTATGTCATAGATATACTAAACATAAATACATGGATTAAATGGTATTAAATTAAATCTTATCTAGGCAGACTTAGTGGGATTTGAACCCTGACCTACCATGTAAAATCATAGCGCATTAACCACTATGCCATGTGTTGTGTAAAATTTATAAAGGACAAAATAATCTATCTAAATAGAAAGACCCAGTATTTGAGAAAAGACAAGATTGAGTTCATTCTTGTAGGAAAAGAATAGTATAGATCATAAAAATGATGCTTTTTCCTTCCTAGAAGAACAAAAAAGACTCTTTTGCATATTGGAAGCCATTTTGATATAATTATAGTCATCATTTTTAATGGATTGGTTCCTCATTTGAAGTGGACCTGAAGACGTAGCCCAAAAAGGGTGAACTCTATTATCATTTGTTGTGTAATGTCTTTATTTTATTGCCGCTCTTTCCTCAAATTTTAGTCTTTTAAATTTCTTATAAAAGTTAAATTAATCTATTGGATTTCAAACTAGTGTAATAAAATAGTTATTACCTCTAATTTTGAATCATTGAAAGAAAAAGTTTGAATAACCTATTAAAATAATTTAAACTATGAAAATAACACTAACAAGCTAAAGCAAAGAATTAAAACAGAAAAAAAATAAAAAATTGCTACAACCAAAATGAAATAACACAATACTAGTACTAAAACATAAAAGATTGGAAAAACAAGAACACATTCCAAAATACAAAATATTTTTTGTCCAAATAGTTGTGTATTATAAAGACATTGACATGACACACTATTGTCTATATGTGTTTTTAAAAATAAATATCCAAAAAATGTGTCTCAACCAATAGGTCTAGTTTTTGGCTAGACATAAATCAAACAAGAAATACCATAAGATTTAAATTATGAAACAAATAATTAAAAATATATCTAACTAAACATTTAAATAAAAATAAATGACAAGGAAAATGAGTATAAAATTTAAAAAAAAACTATTTTTTATGAAGTGTTCCAAAAAATAACCTACATGTTGAAAGAAAGGAAAGTTTTGATCTAAAAAGGAGCCTGTGATGAATGATCAATCCCTTTCTTTGGTTTTCTAGTTCCTTAATAAGTAGGAAAATTAAAAAATATTGACATAAAGTGTGTGTTCATATCTTATAGGTGCCAATGAATAAATAGAGAAGAGATAAACACAATAAAAGTAAATCAAAGTGTGAAATAAAAATATTCATAATAATGAAATTAGATTGCATGTTCCAAAGAAAGCAACACAAAAGGATACAAAAATGAGAAAATGAATGGTAAGAGAAGTTAGAAAAAATAGATAGAATAAAATCACCTACAAACTTCGTAAGACTAATGGAGATGATAGTCCTATTGAAATTTATGTAGGTAAACTCCTCAAGAATGCAATGGAATGTTCAAGTCTTCATCTACACTTCACAAAATGCTAGTAAATTATTCAAGGTATTGGAAACAATAGTGTAGAATATTTGTAAGAGAGTTGTAGAATGTAATAATGAGAGATTGCATGAGATGAAAAGAAACATAATTTAAAATGGATTAAATTGAGACAAATAAGGGAGATGGGTAGCCATTCAAACTGGCTCCAAAGTGATCACCTATGAACTAGATAGGTGGTAGGTAAAGAAATGTTAAAAGATGGCCATATGATCATAAACTATCATGGGATGCTAGCATTTCATGTAGGCATCTATGTGTTGCACTAATTTCTAGATAGTCCTAGCTCAACAAATGTCCAAACACTAGAGAATGACATAGCAAAGATACCTATAACATTAGTTTTGACAAAAAAAGGACCACAAGAGGCAAGCCCTTGACACCATAGATGGGAAAAGGATAAGGCAAGGGCTAAATGAACCTAGAAAATGCACTAAGGGAGATGGACACCAAAGTGAGACCAAAACATAATGCAAAATTGCAAGGGTATACAATTTATGTAATTGACAGTGATAACTTATATGAGTTATTTATTTATAAAGTAACATTTTGAGATTTAATGTATCTAAAAATGACTTTGTTGGTTGCAATCTATGCATGGTTTTAATGGTGGTTGGTGTAGATGCATAAAAATGTCCTCTTAATTATTTTTATTCATTGCATATTTCATTTTGATCATCTGCATAATCATATCTCCATATTCACAAAACCATTAAAATATTATAAGAATTTATTCATAACCATAATCCATTTACATAATTATTTAGTTATTTATCCATTTGCATATTTCATTATCCCATTTCATAAATATTTATCGTTTCATTAATCATCGGCATATTCATAAATCATTTAACCATTTCATAAATCATTAATTCATCAATTTCATTAATCATTAATCTATAATCGCTTAAATACATCCATTACACATGCATAATCATTATACTCGTACATTAAATATTTCCATTCATCACCATATTCATATGCATATCTTTTATAGATCATTAATTCATCCATTTGCATAAATCATTTCACTTTCACCATTTGCATGATTATTAATTTACATTAATCATTAAAATGCATTCATATATTTCATTAAATAATTTAAAATTCATAAATCAACTTCCATGAAATTAGCTCAAAATTGCACATTAAACTCATAAATCATTTCCACGAAATTAGCTCAAAATTGCACATTTTGAGCTTCCAAACATGAATCATGGCATAAATCACTCCACTCATTTCTCATTTCTCTTTTTTACATTAGGTATTCATCTATAAAAACCTCCTCTTTCTCACTTTTTGGGGGACATGAATTGCAATCTTATTCTGATCTCATCCAATTCTACAGAACTTCTTGTGCTTTTTTCTTGTAAAATCTGAGAGCAAATGCAAGATATTGTGGAAGAGGATAACAATGTCCAGAGTGATTTTCTTGTGAATGCATATGGGTTTTTCATTGTTTAGTTTTGTTATTACATATGTTTTCATTTTAGAGAAACTTCATTGATGTCATGTTGAAAGGTTGATTTGGGTTTATAGATTTAATCATTTAGCTCTTTCAATTTTTCAGCATTGCAGTTGGTTCTCACTATCTTTGTTTCATTTCAATATACTACCATTTATTTTTAGTTAGATGGCAATTAATCATTCTTTCAAGTTATGCTTAGATTTACTTTTATTTGAGAAATTTTTTGTGTATATAGAGGAGGCTTGGACATCAATAAGTACCCTTCTAGTTGATGAATTCACTTTTCTCATCCCTCCTCTTTGAATCCATTTTCTCTTAACCCCTTTATCTTTTTCTCTTCTTTTTTTTTCCTTGAGTAATTTAAGAATAGTTTAGATTTAGATTAAGCAATCATCTAAGCTTATTGAAATTATTTGTGTAGGACATAGTTTGTATCTTAACTCAAATAACTATTCAAACCAAACTTTCAACATAAACATTAGTGTTTGTATCAAGGATTTTTATCTTTACACATAACTACATTTTATATGAGGGAAAACTTGCTAATGTGTTGATTGACTGAAAAAATGAGTCAATCACTATAGGCCCTTTATTTGAAATAATTTTTCATGACCCATTATGTTATCTTGCTTGCCAAGACCTAGCAAAAAAGATTTTGAAGAGATTTTTATCTTCTTTTAGAATGATATTTCTACCCTACCTAAATTGACCCTTGTTAGAACACCCACTAATAAAATTGTTTGAATCCAAAGACAATATTAAATCATAAAATACACTTTCCACCATCTCATTCAAATCATCTCACATAATCTATAATACTTCAATTATTTTTCCAAAATCCCATTTTAACTATACATACACAATATTAAGATATAAATATTTTTTGTTGAAAAGAAAACATTTTATTAGCATGAAAAAATATACAAAAACAGAAAAATTACAATGAAACTCTCAGTTGAAGCTGAGTAGAACAGCATGACATATAGAAGGAAAGCATGACATAACAAAAAACAAGAGATGAAATTCTCCATAACACAAGTCTGATCAGAGGCCAACTCATTAAGATACTTGTATGAATGATTGTTTATAAATTCATCAATGTAAGATAACATAGCTTCAAATTTAAAAAACAGCCAATAAAAACTCATTTTCCATAGTACATCCTATCTCTTTTTTTTTTTTGTATTGAACAATGCTGAAAAAAAAATACAATAAGGAAAAGAATGCAGTCCTAAAAAAGGACTGCCAAAAGAAAGAACGAGACAACACTACACATAGCAAGCATACAACTCACAAAAATAGATAACAATGTCAGTCCACAATAACAGAAATGGTTGGAACAGCCAGCAAAACATATAATCCAAGAACAGTGCAAGGACATGATTACATATTGAACTTGAAAAACTTTTGCAGCTGATTGGCACAAATGATCTCCCCTTCATGGTGTTGAAGAAATTGATATCTGATCAGCTCCAAGCGCTGATTATAATCTGCATCACCTTTACGTCCCTTCTTTAGCTGAGAACATAAGAAGATAAATTGAACCATCAGGTCAGAGTAAAACTTTTGAATATCTGTTTGCTGATGCAAAATGTGATTAGAAAGCACGGCTGAACATCTACTTTTCCATAGGTGTAACAAAATACATTGTCTCATAGAATCAGCAATTAAATTTTTATGAAGTCTAATACCAAACATAGCTTCTTTCCATCGTAAATCATGATCAAAAACAACAGGAAGGTGGTCAAAGATAATTTTCCATTTCTTTTTAGCTCTATAACAGTCCCAAAATATATGCTTTAGATTTTCAATGTGCTGAAAAAAAGGGCACCTAGCAGCTTGAGACTTCAAAAAATTTATTCTATCCCCAACAGGTAGTTTATGATGAAGAACTTTCCAAGCCAAAACTTGCGCATTAGCTTCTGCTTTAGATTTCCAAATTTGTGCACTTAGCAACTTCCACTTCTTCTCATAAAATTTACAATGCCATTTCCTGTTAAGTCTTGGATTCAAGTTCATATTAGGAAGGAGTTTAAAATAAATTTCCTTCAAAGGAAAAACACAGAAGGAGTATTTTCCCAACCATAACCAATCCTTAAAGAAGTTACAGTTTAATGAAGTATAGAGCTTCATAATAAGCTCTGCAGGAACCAGCGCCTTTAAAAAAATCATGAAACCTTTAAATCTATTGTTTAAATTAAATGCTTCCTTAGACTCAAGCCAGCTGACCCAATCAAGAGGAAAAATCCCAAATGTCTCCAAATTTCTGCACCCCTTTCTTAAATAGGTAATGAGACTGTCGAGGAAAGGCGATAGCAAGAGGCTGTCCATGATATTGAATAAGCTTATTCCACCAGATGGAAGAAGTAGCAAAACTAAAGCCATGTTGTAACGAGCCCTCTCTCCAAAATAAAAAACTACAAACATGCTGCCAAGCTTTCCAAATGGATTGCAGTTAGAAGGAGGCTTTCACACACAAAAAAGGAGCAAGCAGAATTTTGTCCTGCCATCCCATGTCTTGCCACTTGTTACTTACTGTAGCTTGAGCAATACGATGTCTAACCAAAATTTTCCATGGTTCTTCACCAGACATTACTCTTACTATCCATTTAGCTGCTAAGCACACCCCTTGCATCCTAGGATCCAAGAGACCCAAACCTCCCCTATTCTTAGGTTGGATACAATGCAACCATGAAGAGGCCCTAAAACCCTTTTTGCTTTCCCAATTCATCCACAAAAACTGTCGAATGAGTTTGACTAAATCATCATAACCTTTTCTAGATGGCATCCAACATGAAGAATAATAGACATGGGTGGCCAGAAAGATTCGATTAATCCCCTGAATTTTGCCTGCTAGAGATAAGAATTTGTTTCCCCAATTAAAGATTTTATTTTTCAACTTATTAATAAACCAGCTCCACATATCATGAAGTGTCACCCCTATCCCAAACGGAATACCCAAGTATCTAGTGATTTGTCCATGCTTAATCTGTTTCCATTCAGCCGGAATCCAATCAGGAACTGGATCAGCTTGAATCATTATAAATTCAGTTTTATGAAGAGCCAACTTTGACCCCAAAACCTTGCAATACAAATCCAAAACCTCCATAACATTCCTAATTTCTATAGCAGAGTTTTGAATAAAAAGCAATCTGTCATCAGCAAAGTGAGAATTTATAACAACTGCATTATTGGGGATAGAGATACCCTTGATCCAATTCAATTGATTGTATTTTTGTAGCAGATAATCCAGAGCATCGACAGTCAAAACATAGAGGAATGGAGATAAAGGGCAACCTTGTCTAATCAAACGTTGGAGGGAAAAGGTATCAGACAAGGTATTGTTAATCACTAGTTGGGCATTCACATTTAAAAATAGCATTTTAACATGATTACATAACTTAGGACCAAATCCCAACCACTGCAACATCTTTAAGATAAACCCCCATCGTATTCTGTCATAGGCTTTGTCAAAGTCAAGCTTAACTAACAAAGCATTCTGATTCGTTTGTTGAGCCCACTCACTTGTTTCCCATGCCAGAATTAAATTATCAAGAATAAATCTGCCACCAAGAAGCCCAGTTTGTTCAGGTCTAACTATCTTTTTAACCACAGGTTTGATCCTAGTGGCTAAGGCTTTAGCAATAATTTTATAGGAAGTATTAAGAAGAGTAAAAGGTCTTTGTCATAATAGTGGTTTACAATTCACGAGAGGAGCAATTTTAGTGAAATCACATATTTTAGAAAATAATGATTTAAGCCTTAAAAGTTCCATTTTAAGGATTCAATTGAAGAGGGTTTGATCAAATCACCTTAGATCAAACCCCCCTTGGATAGAACCTCACTAGTTTTAAACCATACCTATAAATGCTCCTTTACACTATCAAAATGCTGATAAAAAATCACTTTTGATTTAGATTTTGGGGGATCAAATGAATTCATTTAAAATTTATTTCAAATGATTATGGTATTCCTCGTAACAAGCTATCCAATGAATATAATTTTAATATGTTTTGGTTTTGTTATGTATTTGTTTTTTAAGTTTTATTAAACATAGGTTTTTCGTTGAAAATGAATTTCTTTGTTCTTCACATGTGGAAAAATAGAAGATTATCAAAAAAAAATTGAAAAAATATGAGTGCACTATATTGAAGTCCTTGATCCAACAAAAATAAATTTAAATTTTGACATATACAAAAAGTTACGCTTATCAATACATTATGTCCGAGATTGTAATTCGTTTGACTTTGAAACTTGATTAAGGAAAAATATTCAATAAAAAACTATCTAACCAAGTGGAAGCACTAGATATCAGAGTTACAAATCTAAATTTGAAAGAATTAGAATTTTATCCTTCATGGAAAAAAGTTATCGTTATACGGTGGCCACTTTTAAAAATGTTGTTTTCTGAAAAAAATCTATTTTCGGGGAGATGGAAAAAGAAGTGTAATTTGATTCCAAAAATTTTGAAAAAAATATTTTTTAATCTACTAGACAAAATTTAATGAGACTCTAGTTTGCACCATCTTCAAATTCCTCACGGTTTAGCCTATAGGTGCCCGAATGTAAAGATTTAGTTAAAAATAATAATTTCTGTCCGGTTTGGCCAAAAATTGTAAACCACTATTATGGGATCACCACCATCCTGAAATGAGATCTGAATTCTTCCCTTTGGGAAGAAACTTAATTAATCCTTTATTAATATCTGGCCCCAACGACCCTTGATTTATAGCTTCCAAGTAAACCTGGTAAAAGTCTTCTTTAATATGTTGCCACAAGGTTTGGTAAAACTCTATTGATAACCCATCAATCCCTGGACTTTTATTATGAGCCATGGAGAAAACAGCATGCTCTAACTCCTCAATGGAAAGGTTTCGGTCAAGAAAACAACTATATTCTTGGTCCACCTTCCTCGGAATGCATCCTTGGATGATATCCTCCAGAATAAACTGAACATCTTGCCAATGAGGGTCTTCTCTAAAAAGTTGCTCATAAAACTCTTGAAACACATAATTGATCTCATTTGGGTTTGTACAGATCCGTCCATTTTTGTCTTGGACTGCCCCAATATATTCATTTTTATGTTTATATTTCAAGTAATCAAAGAAATATTTAGAGCCTTTGTTTCCTTCTTTAAACCAATGCAATCTAGCCCTGATTTTGGCCCCCTGTCCCTTATACATATCAAGTTTGGGAAGCTGAGCTTCAATATTTGCTATGGAAGTCTGAATATATATTATCAGGATGTAAGTTTAACATCTTCCTGTTCAACTCAAGCTTCCCTTGAAGAGATTTTTCTTTACGTTTTCGCTGCCAAGCTAGTCTCTTACCAAACTTCCGTAAGAAATCAGCACATTGAGAAATAGCATTCTGCCACCATATCCTATAAGATTCACCTTCTTTTGGCTTAGGAAAAGACTTCCAAATGCCAACCAAAGCATCCACACAAGATGGAATTTTTAGGTGTGAAGTATTAAGTTTAAAAGGCAGCTGAGAAACCATATCTCTAACTTCCTTGGTAGCAAAATCAAGGATAATTGGAAAATGATCTGATAAGGTAGTAGAGTAATCTACCATCACATAGTGCCCCATAGAGTCTTGGACTAAATGTATGTTGGGAGAGATATAAAATCTATCTAATCTGCTTAATTTCCTATCAACTCCCAACCTACAGTTAGTCCAAGTGTACCAGTTAGAAAGATGACTTGCTCTTTTCTTAGCAATAGGATCTATCATACCCACCGAGTTTCTACAAAATATCCATTTATCAAATTCTTCATTACTCAATTTAAGATGATCAGCCCAACTTCGATCAACATAATGTTCTACCATATTGAAATCTCCTCCAATGATCCAATCAGCATGAGGAAGATTATTGGCCATCCATTCCCATAAATCACATCTCTCTTTTGCAATGTTAGAGGCGTAAACCAAGCAGAAACCAATAGGTTGGCCATTGATAAAAGCAAGAACCCACACACAGCGATGCGAAGGATCCTCCCCCTTATCAATGACAAACCTATTGATCCAAGAATGAAGACCAACAACAGCGCCCCCTACCTTCTTTATGCGACGTATGAAAAAAAACAGCATCTCTCCATACGTTGGATAAAGACAAGAGAAGACGATTGCCATTAGCCTTGACTTCTTGCAAGAAAACAATATGTGGTTTCCATTTGACAATAGCATCTTTAACCTCAAATTTACGGTGAGGTAAAGACAACCCTCTAAGATGAATAGGTGAGAAATAGAGAAAAGTCGCCTAACAAAGCTAAATTTTTCGTACATTTTGGAAGTAGAATTTCAATATGATGTACGTGACACTGTGACATCCACAATGACACGACATTGACCGGAACATGTTAATTGGAGAGTTGAGACGTGCACCACCAGACTTCCACCGCCTCTTCCTGTTGTCTTTATTGCTCCTCCGTCTATCCCCTGTAGAATCACCTTCCTCTCAATCTTTGGTCAAGTAAAATCATTGACTCGGGAATAGACCGCTCCAGGGACAGCATTTCGTCTTTCCTTCCTCGCCACTAAGGACTTACAACATTTTGGGCAGTGATGGGCTAAATCATACAGATTTTTCTTCCACGGCAAGCCCTAAATTTTCCTCAACAGAAACTTCCTGTGCCCTGCAACAAGCAGATTTTTTCCTTTAAATTAAACTTCTTGTTTCACTCGATCAAGTGAAGTTGCCTTTGCATTCATTATATGGCTATGGCTGTGTATGAGTGTGAGTGTATTAAGACATCCTTTATCACCGAGGGTCCCGTAAGATGAATAGGTGAGAAAGAGAGAAAAGTCGCCTAACAAAGCTAAATTTTTCGTACATTTTGGAAGCAGAATTTCAATATGATGTACGTGACACTGTGACATCCACAATGACACGACATTGACCGGAACATGTTAATTGGAGAGTTGAGACGTGCACCACCAGACTTCCACCGCCTCTTCCTGTTGTCTTTATTGCTCCTCCGTCTATCCCCTGTAGAATCACCTTCCTCTCAATCTTTGGTCAAGTAAAATCATTGACTCGGGAATAGACCGCTCCAGGGACAGCATTTCGTCTTTCCTTCCTCGCCACTAAGGACTTACAACATTTTGGGCAGTGATGGGCTAAATCATACAGATTTTTCTTCCACGGCAAGCCCTAAATTTTCCTCAACAGAAACTTCCTGTGCCCTGCAACAAGCAGATTTTTTCCTTTAAATTAAACTTCTTGTTTCACTCGATCAAGTGAAGTTGCCTTTGCATTCATTATATGGCTATGGCTGTGTATGAGTGTATGAGTGTATTAAGACATCCTTTATCACCGAGGGTCCCATAAGATGAATAGGTGAGAAAGAGAGAAAAGTCGCCTAACAAAGCTAAATTTTTCGTACATTTTGGAAGCAGAATTTCAATATGATGTACGTGACACTGTGACATCCACAATGACACGACATTGACCGGAACATGTTAATTGGAGAGTTGAGACGTGCACCACCAGACTTCCACCGCCTCTTCCTGTTGTCTTTATTGCTCCTCCGTCTATCCCCTGTAGAAACACCTTCCTCTCAATCTTTGGTCAAGTAAAATCATTGACTCGGGAATAGACCGCTCCAGGGACAGCATTTCGTCTTTCCTTCCTCGCCACTAAGGACTTACAACATTTTGGGCAGTGATGGGCTAAATCATACAGATTTTTCTTCCACGGCAAGCCCTAAATTTTCCTCAACAGAAACTTCCTGTGCCCTGCAACAAGCAGATTTTTTCCTTTAAATTAAACTTCTTGTTTCACTCGATCAAGTGAAGTTGCCTTTGCATTCATTATATGGCTATGGCTGTGTATGAGTGTATGGGACTTAGAAGATTACTCCTCCGTCTTCTATGTCTTACTTATCTGCTCTTGGCCATGAGCGTTTTGACTCGGCAGCAGGATGGTCCTTGCGCAAACACTGCAGATGAGATTGGGGTATGTGGGCTCAATGGAATCTGTCGAGTCGTCAGCAACTCCAGTAATTGCAGTTGTCCTCCGGGATTCGACTTTGTGGAAAATGATAACCCATCAAAGGGATGCCTTCAGAACATATCCCAGCAAGAGATCTGCAGTACAAGTGGCGCAAAAATGGTTATAATTGAGCAGATCGATTGGTCTGGAAACGATTACTTGCACATGGAATCCACGAATCAGACTGCCTGCCAGCAGGCGTGCATTGAAGATTGCTATTGCACAGTAGCCATCTACGCCAATGTTAGCGGCACAGAAAATTGTTGGTTCAAGGCAATGCCTCTGAGAAACGGCGTTGCAAGCGACACACGAATAGCTTATATAAAAGTCCACAGCGGAGTCTACGATGCTGTTCCCCCCACGCCGTCAAAACAAAGAAAGGAGAAGGGGAAGGGGCTTGCAGTTCTTGGAATAAGCCTTATGGGTTGCTCTTTGGTCTTTGCAGTAATTTTGATATTGCTATGGTTGTTTACATGTCGACCCAAGATGAAAGTCTTCCAAGAGCATCATAAGTTTAGTCCGATGGGGCTCAAGGCATTTACTTATCAAGAGCTAGACGGTGCAACTCAAGGCTTCAAGATAGAAATAGGAAGGGGCGCCTTTGGGACTGTCTACAAGGGCACCCTGTCTGACGGAAGAGCAATTGCTGTGAAGAAGCTTCACGATCTGCTCCAGAAAGAAAACTCCGAATATGGGGAAAAGGAGTTCAGAACAGAGATGGGTATCATCGGAGCAAGCCATCACAAAAATCTTGTTCAACTCTATGGTTTCTGTGACGAGGGCTCCCACAGAATTCTGGTGTACGAGTACATGCCCAACGGGTCTCTGGACAGCCGTCTGTTTAAAGGTACGAACGGTCTTGGTTTCGATATGCGTGTTCAGATTCTTTTAGGGACTGCGAGAGGGATTCTCTACTTACATGAGGAGTGCAGAACCCATATAATCCATTGTGACATAAAGCCTCAAAATATCCTGCTGGATGAAAATTACTGTGCTAAGATATCTGACTTTGGAGTTTCCAAATTGCTCGGGGTAGAACAGACGAGGACGTTTACTTTGGCCCGTGGCACCATGGGTTACATGGCACCTGAGTGGCAGAAGACTATGGCAGTTTCTGTTAAGGTAGATGTGTATAGCTTCGGAGTGGTGCTCTTGGAAGTTATCTGCTGCAGGAAAATGTTGGAATTGGATGTTGCAGAAAATGAAATAATGTTGTCTGATTGGGTTTACGACTGCTTCAAACATGGGCGGCTTGCAAAGTTAGTTGAGCAGCAAGAGTGCAGGGGTATGGAGGTAAGACAGTTGGAAAGAATGGTGTTGGTGGGGCTGTGGTGCATTCAGGAAGATCCTTCTCTCAGGCCATCAATTAAGAAAGTGCTTCAGATGCTTGAAGGAACCGTGGAAATTACAGTGCCCCCTAATCCAGGTTCTTCTTTAGGAGTGTAAACAATTTAGTCTAATATTTTGTTTGTAGTGTCGTATATTCTGATGTTACTAGGCTAGTTCTTGTGCATTAGTACATTTTACTGCTGTAGGTAAAGCATATCTAGGATGGTAGGATAGTTACCAAGAACTTTGATCAAATGATACCTTAAAGAATAGCTAGCCCACAGAGAGTACAATAGCTATGTACTATTAAGGTTTCAGTTGCTTTTAAAACTATATCATTATTAAAAGGATTTGTAATGACAATGTTATAGTAAATTATATGTGAAGTAATATGTTCAAAGCATATAAATTGAGAAACGGTTGTTTAATAAGATATTTATCAATTTTATTTGTATTAAATAATATTTAGAAGAGGGTGTATTAGAATTATAATATTATTTTTAGACATATTTGATTGAATGATATTTTTGATGAATAATTAAATGAAAATATACATGTGAATCGAATCAATTTAAATGAGAAAAGAAGTTAAATATAGGATATTAATATCAAGATTCAATTACATAGTTTTTGAATTAGATTTATTGATCATATTTCTTGAGTATTGGTTCCCATGAACCTGTCTCATAAGAATGAATGGTCCACTTAGTACTCATTGCATCTAGGTGATGTTCATAGGGGTGAAGCATTGAGACTTCTTGGGAGGTCTCCCATCTCAGTGCTACTTCGAATTAAGCATGCTTAAACATAGAGTTTCCCCTAAGGTCAAGCTCACTTAGCTTGCTAACCCATTTTCCTAGATGCAAGCTAAGTGGGCTCAACCTTGGGAGAAACTCCATGGTTAAATATGCTTAAGATGGAGTAGTACTAGGATGAGTGACCTCCTAGGAAGTCCAATGGTTCACTCCTATGACCATCACTTAGAAGCAATGAGTGCTAAGTGGTCCATTCATTCCCATGAGAGATCAGTTCATGGAAACCACTACTCACGAAATATCTATTAATGAGTTTGACTCAAAAACTATGCAATTGAATCTTGATATTAATATCATAGCTCGACACATTATAAAAAAATGTCCTACTTATTACATTAAATATAGTTAGGAAGAAGGAAAAAGCTTTGTATTTCTATTTTCATAATGCTATTAGAATTAGAAGAATCAAATTTTTTTATCTCATTATAAATATATTCTTTGAATAACAAGTTTTGTGAGAACTTATCTTTTTTTTACATAATTTTATTTTGGAGAATTCCCTCATGAATAAAATAAAATGATAGTAAGCTCCTGTAGATTATATGAAATGAAAAAAAAATAGAAAAAAATGGAAACCCATAAAAAATAATATGATAAAGTAAGGTAAATCGAACCACTTCTATTTTCTTTGGTTAATTTAGGAGTAGTTTAAATCTAGATCAAGTGATAATCTAAGCTTATTGAAAATATTTATGCATGGCACGGTTTGGATCTTAACACAGATAGCTATTTAAACTAATCTTTTGACATAAATATTGTCTATTTCAAAGATTTTTAATCTTTACACATGCCTACCTTTTATATGAGGGGAATGTGACTTAAGGTTTTGACTAAACTAGAAACATTAATCAATCACCATAAGCCCCTTATTTAAAATAATATTTCATCTACAAGGTTATCTTGCATGGGGATATTTTTATCTTCTTTTGAGAAGGATAGAGAATATTTCTTTTCTACTTGAGTTGAACCATATCAAAACACCCATCAATAAGGTTTTTGATCCTACTGATCATACTAAGTCATAATCTTGACATTTTTCACTATCTTATTCAAGATTTCTCACATAATGTACTACATGTAAATTATTTTTCTAATATCTCACTTTTAACTATCCATACACAATACTGACATACTTATCCTTAAATCTTTGAGATTTCTCAATATATCACAAATTATGTTCAAATATTAAAAAATGACTAGTAAGGACCCATTTTCCATATTACATCTTATCTTATAGGACATTTTTTATCATATAATATTCCCATATGAAAGGTAATTTTTCAAAACTATCTAATTATGATTCATATTTACATCACATTATCATTTGATTATCCTTTAAATATATATATTTTTAGATTATGTATTTATCACTTTCATCCATAAAATTAAAAATAAACTTTATAAAAATAAACTTTAACCTATTATAACTTCTCTTGTTGCTAGCTCTTTTATACTCTTTATTACATACTTTGATAATAATAACCTTGACTTCAAAAACTTATCCAATTCATAATAATTTACAACGATTACTAACAATAAATATTTACCTTATAGTGGTGTCTTACTTTCATAATACTCAACTAATTAAACTACATGATACAATACTTATTTATTATTTTACAATAACTTTAATACAAGTATCTTTATTCTTTAATAGGAATTAATAGGTTGTAACATAATATATATGTTGTTATTAGTTTAATTTTCAACATCCTTAATAATTTATATCTTATAAATATTATAGGAATTACTTTTATCTAATATTTTATGTATTTTATAATTAATGTTGAGAGACTTTCCATATTTAGAGCAAGGTGTGGAGTGTCATGTTGTGACCATATAAATAAAACTCCTTAACTTAAATTTGATAGCCAATCAAATAAATAACATCTAATAATAAATATTTATTAATATTATAGATGTATTAAATACATCTATTTAAAAATTTTCAAGAATAATAAATACGTACAAAAGCTAAGACTATAAAGAAATTTTGAATTTTGTATTAGTATAATTTACTTTGAGTTTTAAGTAGAATGTTATTTTCATTTTGTTCCCTTTCAATTGAATGGTGAATAATTCAATTTAAATCCACTTTTCTTTAATTGAATATATATTTTTTGAGAAACCATGAGTGTTCAATTCTATAATCATTTATTCAAACCCCTCTCCTTTCTTATATACTCTTTATTTTAAGTTTCTATTTATTTCTAATTTAGGTGTATATTAGAAAATGATCTTATAATTCATCATAGATTAATAAGTGAATTCATATTTGATATTTATTAGTACTTAATGATTAAAGACATTAGATTTCCACAGTCCATGCCATTAAAGTATGTTGTTTTTGGATTCAACTCTGTATTTGTTTCTAGATTAATACAGAGTTGAATCCATAAACAACATACTTAGTACTCAATGATAACAAATTTCCACAATTCATGAAGATTATTGCTAAATGTTTTTGGATTAGATTGTGTCGGTATTTTTGGATCAACGGTTTGGATCACACTCTGTGATCCATTATCAAGATGAAATAGAGAGGGATCACACACTGTGATCCGAAACGTTGATGCAAAAATACTAACACAATCTGATCCAAAAATATTTAGCAATTTATTAGTACTATTCTCTAAATAGAGAATGTCTAAAAATTATTGTCAAAATTTTACACAATAATATACTTTATATTTAATAGGAATATATAAAAAACAATTATATATTATATGGAAGACACAACAATATATATATATATATATATATATATAATAATAAAATCTTCTTAAAAAAATAAAATAAAATAAAATAACTCTAAATTAATATCTTAATATGTTTTTATATAAACATTTTAACCTATACTATTACTTATTCCAAATAATTTTAAAGATTTAGGATAATAAAATTATATATTATATAATCTTCCAAATTATAAATAACCTCCATATCACACTAATTTATTTTAATTATTACAATTCACAATTTTAAATACAATTTTGTATTATATATAGAGAGATCAGAAAAAAAAGGCCCCGAGGGAGCACCGAAGAGTAAGGCTCAAGGGAGGCCAGGCCTCACATCAAGAGCAAACAGAGAACATCAATACAAAAAATATATATACAACCTACGCACAGTGCAGATATAAGATGTTACAAAACATAGCATAGACTAGGAAACGGTGTCATCGATGGTATCAACCCAAGCCACCCAGCCCAAGGCGCCTTCCATCCAAACGATGTGTTTGGTTTCCTGAATCTGAGCCAACATGAGGACCTGCTCCTTATTGACTTTCCTGTTGTTCTTCACTTCTTGGATCAGGATCTTGCACGTTTTCTCAAAAAGTTGCAGATCGTCCATAGTTTGCCTCCAGGCATAACCTCCTTGCATCTCGTAAATGAAGAACGTGGCGGAGCCATTCTTGAGGAACCTCTTGAGCTTCTCTTTTTCAATCAACATGGTGGTGCGGACCTGCAAAAATTTTTTTAGGTAGATGAGTTTTCGAAAAGACTCAGTAAGAATTCTGGGATTATTCTGAAACCTCTCTTCATTTCTACACTTCCAGATTTGCCACAAAATTACAGAGGAGAGGATTTTCCAAAATAAATTAGTATCTTTTTTCAAACCAACAATATATCCGGTAATAATCTC
This sequence comes from Sequoia sempervirens, assembly GCA_007258455.2. Taxonomy (NCBI): domain Eukaryota; kingdom Viridiplantae; phylum Streptophyta; class Pinopsida; order Cupressales; family Cupressaceae; genus Sequoia; species Sequoia sempervirens. The sequence goes on along the minus strand of VDFB02302592.1, from coordinate 19,675 downwards.
AAAGCTGTTAAAAAAAGAGGGATACAAAATGCCAAATAAATGCCAAATCTCTTTAGCAAACATGTAGTCCAAAAGAATGTGTCTACCAGTTTCAGGTAACCTGCACATGGGACAAATATCAGTACCAAGGGGATCTTTTCTGATAGGGAGTCTATCAAGAATGACCAGCCAGTTAAAACATTTAATCTTGGGTTCAATAGGCCCTTTCCACAGAATGTCAAATATGTTCTTCCACGCACGGGTATCAAGAGACAAGTACCAGACTTTGTTAATGTGGTCTATAACGGCCTCGGAGTGCCCAATAGTGTTGTAGATGTTTTTGGCTTTGATTTTGTTAAGAACGGTCCCATCAGGCCATTTGATGCTTAAAAACCTGTGGGAGTCAACATGACAGGAGGTCGGGAGATTACTGGTGGCCTTGCGGATCAGACTGTAAGTTTTCTTCTGGGAAGCGGGCAGGTCAAACTTGCTGCTGAGAACCTCCCACTCAATTAATCTGTCATGCTCAAATAAGTCAGCCAACTGGGTGACACCTTTGCTATTCCAATGCCTAGCAGAGCAGCCCTGAGAGAGGGCGAGGGGCTTGCCAGAGTAGCTCAGGTTCCACCAAATGGACCTTTCACCGTAAAGATGGTCATCATCATGGAAGGATCTGTTAGATATAAAATGTTTCACATAATTCCAAGCTTTCCAGATGGATCTAAAGACAGCAGATCCTTGCACAATCACGGGAAAATCACCAAGGACAAGATCATTGAAGGGAAGATTCTTCCAAGACTTGGCTTTCTTGGGGATGCCCCTCTCTATGTTGTTTCTAACCAAGACCTTCCAGGGATCATCACCATCAAGGGAGTGAAAGATCCACTTAGCGGCCAGCGCAATACCCTGAAGCTTAAGATCTTTCAGACCAAGCCCCCCAAGGAGTTTGTTGGCGTGGCACCAATCCCACTTAACCGCATGCATTTTATTTTTGCCTTTGCCATCAGACCAGAGAAACCTCCTAATTTCTTTCTGGATCTCATAGATTTGATAGTTACTGAACATCCAAGCTGAGGAGAAATAAATATTATAAGATGACAGAATTTTCTGGCAAACCTGCACTCTGCCGGCCAGCGACAGGGCCCTGTTATGCCATTTATGGAGCTTCTTGCCAATCTTGTCTTTGACCCAGAACCACATGTCTTTAAGAGAAGGGTCGATGGAGAAGGGAATACCAAGATATCTCACAATCTTGTTAGGGCCACCCCATTGAAAGTTGTATTTTTTGAACCAGTTGGGCGGCTGCTCAACCCATCCAAGGCACACAGACTTAAGGTGGGAAAGGCGAGCACCCGAGATTTTGCAGAAAATGTTGAGCTTGTGGTAGAGGGTATCGAAGTTATCAGCCGTAGCTTCAAGAAAGATCGCGGTGTCGTCAGCGAACTGGCAGTTGATGAGCTCACTGTCATCAGGGAGAGAAATGCCTTTGACAGCCGGGGAGACAGAATTGTCTCTAAGGATGTAGAAGAGGGCTTCAGACGCGATCACAAACAGGGCAGGGGCCAAGGGGCACCCCTGTCTGATGGATCTCTCAAGAGGAAAAGACTCAGTAAGGAAGCCATTCACATCGACTTGCGCGAAGGCGTCTTTGAAGAGGATTTTCACATAACTGCAGAAAGTACTGGGGAAACCAAAAGCTTCGAGCATCATGGTAATGAACTTCCATTCCACTCTGTCGTACGCTTTCTCAAAGTCCAGAAGGAACATGACAGACTCTTGTTTAGAAACATGGGCCCAATTCATGGCTTCCCAACCGGTAATCAAATTTTCCAAGATATATCTTCCTTTTATAAAACCCGTTTGGGTAGGGCACACAAACTTGGGCAGAATATTCTTGATCCTGAGGGCCAGAATTTTGGCAAAAATTTTATAGGAAACATTGAGGAGAGTAATAGGTCTCCAGTTCTTGATAAGAGCTTTGTCCCCATCCTTGGGGAGCAGCTTGATAATTCCCCTGTTAATGGAGGAACCCAAAGAACCAGTAGCTATGGCCTCAGAGTAAATATCCAGCAGGTCATTACAAATCCAATCTATATTGGCCTTGTAAAACTCAACAGGAAGCCCGTCCGGGCCAGGGGCCTTGTCATTATTAAGCTCCTTAATGACATTTCCAATTTCATCAATAGAGATCTCTTTGGACAGAAGATTAGCTTCTATCGAGGAGATCTTATTGGGAATGAGGGAACGGATTTGGTCTCTCAAGAGGACCGCCTCCTCCGAATCCTCAGAGGTGAAAAGGTTGCAATAAAATTTGGCAAAGGCCTTTTGGATGTTATCCGGATCGTTGATTTCAATATTATCAACAACAAGTCTTTCAATGTTCTCATTAGAATGCTTTTGTTTGATGTGATTGAAGAAGAATTTGGAACCTCTGTCCCCACACAAAAGCCAGTGCGCACGGGATCTGACCATGGCACCCTTGACCTTGACCTGTTGATGTTGCCTAAGGGCATCTTTAGCCTTCACAACATGGGAGATAAGCTCACAGTCAGCAGGGTTGGCCTGGATATTCATTTCGGCAGTTTGCAGCTTAGAGGAGAGCTTCTTATCCACATACCTAAAGTCTTTAGATCTTTTTTGCCCTATGGTCCGCAGGAGATTCTGCCAGGAAAGCAGATTCAGGTTCCATCTGTCAAGGTGAGACAAGTCAGGGAAACTTTTCCTGTTAAGGATGCTAATGATACGGATGGCGCAAAGGGTATCTTTATCACTGAGCAGATTAGTATTAAGGAAGAATTTGGGGTGGGGTCTTTCGCAAGGATAAGGGGAGCTATTGATCCTGAAACAAGCCGAGATAGGATGGTGATCGGAGAGAGAGGTGGGGTTAACCAGGATCGTACGCCCAAGATTATCAGGGAGGAAAGAGAAAAAATTCTTGCTGGCATAGAAGCGGTCCAACCTGGAATAAATCCTAAAAGGGGGTTGCTGAAAATTACACCAAGTGTGCCATAGTCCGGGGTGAGAGTCCTTAGCACCGGATAAAGGATCAAATAACTGTTTGGAGTTTAACATCTTACACCATTGCATTTTTTCAGCCTCTTTCCAGACAAACAGCCGGCCACCAAGTTTGTCATCCTGAGACTCAATCATATTGAAGTCCCCCCCAACCAACCAAGGAATGTTAGGGAGAGCGGCTAACCAATCCCAGAGACAGGCTCTCTCCTTGCAATCATTCGGGGCATAAACAAAACAAATGCCAAAAATACGATTATTGACATTGAGAGTAACCCAAACCGCCCTGTTGCAGGGGGAGGAACCATTGCCAGTGATAAATTTGGCCCACTTGTTGTTAATCAGAAGGGCAACACCCCCCCTACCTCTAGGGTGGTTGGTAAAAAATTTAATAGCATCTCTCCAAAGAAAATTGAGATTGACATCCAACATGTACCCTGTGGCCTTAATTTCCTGTAACATGAGGAAATCCAACGAATTACAGGAGTCAAGTAACCGTTTAATGATCCACTTTCTATCAGGGGATTCAAGCCCCCGGATATTCCAAGAAATACAATTCATTGGGGAGTAATTAAGGAGGGAGCGCTAAGTTCAGATGTGCTTGCCAAAGAAGCCACCGTAATGCCCTGGGATTCACCCGATTTTCTTTTTGAAGGGTTCTTGTTTTTGGAGCCTAATCGTCTCCCCCTCCGCTTGGTCATGGGAAGAACATCTCTCCCCTCAACGTCATATTCAGACTCCTCATGGGAAATGTACTCCAGATCAATAGAGTGTTTCTGGATGAGAGAGGACGAAGCCTCGGAAAAATTATTGGTCGGGATGATCTCAAGCAAACAATCATCACCAAGCTCACGAAACACTTTAGGAGGGAATCTTGTGGAAGGGGTCAGGTCCTGGCATCTGAGAAAACATTCCATCATATCCGAGCCTGAAGGTGCGGAGTTGGAGAGCGGTTCTTTAAGTTCGGGCACAACGGGGTTGACGGTGACAGGGTAGGACTGAGAGCAAAGGGGCCGAGATCCTTCAGTTTCCGAATTAGACTGCTTATTAACCCTTCGGCGTCTCTTATTAGAATTTTTAGCAACCGTAGTTAAAGCGGCGTTAGGAGCTCTATCCACGGGAGGGAAGGGATCACCCTGGAGTTCAGATTGAGGGGCGGCAAAGGCAGTGGATGTGTTACATGACGCAAAAGGGGGGACGAGCTTTGCAGACAGCTCTAACGGAGGGGCATTCTCCACTAACTTTTCCGGGTTAGGGTTCCCAGCGGCTGGTGAACTGCGGGGGTGCAGGGTTTTAGAGGGCACGGGTTTCTTCTTTATGATAGGGCAATCCCTCCTTAGATGCCCTTCCCTTCTGCACAGAAAGCAAGCGTTTAGACCCCCTAGCATATCAACGGGGCACACATATTTGTCATCAGAAAGGAAGATATTGATTCCGGGGGGGATTTCAAAGCCTGGGTTTAGAGAAATGAGAACTCTAGCATCCATGTGGGGAACTAGTCGCACAGTATCATCCATGCAGATGACCTTACCGAGCGGTTCAAGCAATTGCGGGAGAAACCGCCATAAGAAAGGCGGAATCTGTTTGATCACAATCCAACGTGGGGCCGAAAGCGCGAGAACTTCTTCATGGATGGCTTCCGGCGACCACGCGATGGCGCGGAATGAGGTATTTCCAACGGTCTAGTATTGTTTTTTGAGAATTTCCATTTGGGTTTCATGGGAGGTGAAAAAGATAACAAACAATCCTTTCTGAATCTGTCTACAGAATGATATATGGAATCCAAGCTTCAAATTCCAGAAATTATGAAACCAATCATCCATAAATTTCCTTGGCGGACATTTATCTAACTCAACAGCAGAGAAAAAAATTGCAGAATTTTTGAGTCTATTTTTCTCCTTACAAATTTCAGCAAGCATTTCGGGATTTGGAGAAATGGAGAGAGATGTGGGAACAACCCCACAATTCTTACCTTCTTCGGTGGTTTCATTAGGGTTAGCAATGGAAAACCTCGCACCCGCGTCGATGGAGACCCCCGCCTTCGCCACCGCCTCAGAGAAAGTCTTGGGTCTCGACGGCAGAGGAGAAGAATCGGGAATGTTAGGGCTAACGGTGTCAGACGCCATAAATGTTAGGGGAGCCGCCGAAGGAGGGTTAGGGGGTACGGCCTCTGCCGAGCGGCAGAGAGAAGAGGATGACGATAAATTAAACATTAATGCTCATAAATTCCTAAGCTACGCAGGAAAAACCACACCTGGTAAGCCTCCTTTGCTCGGACTTCGAGGATCATTCACTTCGGACCGAAATTCCCAAGTATTCACCGACATCAACATATTGAAAAATTAAAATCTTTAAATACAATTTCAAACACTAAATTATTAATAAAAATTAATAATCTAACTAAATTTTATTAACGTTACTTTTAAAAATAAATATATTAAAATGACTAAATTTACTTCTTACTAAACCCCACACATTCACTTCCGTAAAAAGGTTATCTACCGCCAATCAAAGCTTTATTTCGGTACATTTCAAAGCCAAATTGTCAGCCGTGACATATAGAACGATACGGCATAACTGTAAATGTGGAGGATTGAGCTCATAGATTTTCTTTGAAATGATTCCATGATATAGGCCTATATTTTCTAGAATTATTTTGAATATTAATTATGAAGTTATAATATTTAGAAAAGAGGGGTTGTGACAATAAAATTTTAATTTTTTTTTGTGATTCAAGCAAGTGGTCTTCAACCATAAAATAAATTATGAGAATATGTTGTTTTAGAGGGAGAAGGAGAGGTAATTAGTACAAGGTTCATTAAGAAGGTCAATAATGTTGAACAATATAAATATTAAGGTTACAAGGTTTATCGAATGATTGGACAAGGTCATAATATTCAAATCCAATAGGAAATGGTACCCAAAGTCACAAATAAGGTTGGGTCTTATATGATATTCTCTCAAAAAATTAATTCTATGAATATGAAGCTTGTTAGAATATTATCATATTTGCATTGATTACCTAGGTTGAGAATTAAAATATGCTCTCAATAGATTTTTCTATAAATTAAAAATCTTGATTTGATTTTTTGGGGGTGAAGAATTACGAGACTAGAAAACTAGAACATTGTATGTATTTGTTCCTCTTGAATTTAATAAGAAGCTTAGTTTTTTCTTCTTCCTTTCTTTCTAATATAGTTGACTAAGAAACTTGGGAAACATAGCTTCTTCTATGCACTTAATTTGGTAGGAGCCAATATTTTTCAAGCGAAGTTTATTTATTAGAGAATTTGTCTATTGTAACTTATATGATTACTCTGACCTGCATGGGTAGCGAAGTTGGCTTGGGCCGTGAGTTTTCTCCCTATAGGTTCCGGGTTCAACTCTAAGGCTCGAGATAACCCGATGTACGTGGTTGGAAGGAAACTGCGTGCATCCTCAGGGGATTAGTCCCGCCTCAACTCACCCTATCTAGACGTTGGGTTGGGTTGCCTAGATATCCCTAAGTTAAAAAAAATAAAAATAATATAATTACTTTGTTTATAAACAAACAATTTGAGCATTGATGTATATCTAGAAATAATTTTGTTGATTACAAACTAAGGATGGTTTTAATGGTGGATATTTCATACTATCTAAGTTGTGTCTTACTATTATAAAGGAAATGACCAGCATTCACTTAACTTTTTAACTCAAAATCGCATACATTCACTTCTCTAAATATAGATGTGAAATAAACATAAGCCAAATTTTCCACGGGATTGACGGGTCGGGCTTAAAGAGCACACTCTAAGCTCTGACTTTTGGCCAAATGTCTATTTCCGTTTAGATTTCCATTTTTGTTTCCGTTTTCTCGCGTCATGTTATAACTGTCACAGTTAAGTTCTACCTTTTTATAAATTCCTTTATAAGCAAGCTGAGGCAAACACGTTTATACATTAGGATAATCACCAATGCATTGAGCCAAGTTCATCCTTTCCCGCTCCTATTCACGTTCAAAAAGATGATGGCAAAAAATAAACCCATGGAGAATCTAACTCCGTACGAAGGGAATAATACGTGATGTCAAAGTGAAAAAATTTGAATTGAACGTTCACTTTTTCACTTTAACAGTGATGTATTCCATTCTCTTTAAAAGATAATAGAAAAAGTATATTGCATTGGTTTTTAAATATATTTAGTTTGATTTTTTTATTTTATTTAAATTTATTTATAGTACTTTTTTTTTAATTTTTTTAATTTAAAGATTTATATTCATTTTATTGTTATTTATATTTTTTTATTTTTAAATTTTGTTTATTTAAAATATAATACAATATTAATTTATTTTTAAAAAGAGTTTATATAAATTTTTAAATCGTTTTTTTTTTTTTTGTCAATAAAGAGATTTTTATTAAGGTTCATTAAAGTTAATTATAATGAGTTATCTAATTATAATCATGATATACATGTGGATAAGTAAAATCTTTTTTTTAGTAGACAATTACTTGTTGGAGAGCTTGTTAATGTCACTTCTTCAACATAATTATCTACATTTGTTTATAATTGGTTGCTCAAAGCTCCTTTACATACATAGATTCTTCATGACATTGGTACTATGATTACCTCTTCTTTTTTGCAAGGTGCATCTTCTCATTGTAACCCACTCAATCTTGCTCTTTCATTTTCCCTTCATCCTCTCATCTTGAGGTAGATTCTCTCATAATGCCTACATCTCTTGTTGTCACTTCTAGTGTGACCCCCACCTCTTATGTTCCTCTAGTACCATTTCCACCTCTTCATCTACAAGTGAACCACTTATCTCTAATCCCACTAGTTCCATTCATTCTTGTGTGCCTACTAGTGTTCTACTACTAGTGTTATCCCCTCCTCTAATTGTGTTAATGTTTTCCCTTCCTCACCTTAAAGTGTTGCTTATCATTCGTCTATGTGTATCATTGCCTCTTGTTTCTCATTGTCTTTATGGTCCTTCCATTGTTACCCATGCTACTACTACTATCACCATCCCCACCTCTACTCTAGATGCACTAGTGTAGAAGTTATCCTTGGCTAATTTATTTTCTCACTCTTCGTGTCTATGTTATTCAGTGGTTCTACTCATTGCCTCTTGGCTCCATTCATTATTTTGATCAATTAGAGCTACAACATTGCTTGGCCATTTCCACAAGATTATGGACTTCAAACCTATTGTTTCAAATTTATTAGAGTGTTCTCAAGGATCTAATGAGCATATTGATGATTATGTACGTTTGATTTAAATTACTTTGTGCTAAAATGAAACATCAACTTCCTAATTACAAGTTGCAAGGGATTTTTTTTATAAGGGTTTACTATCCACTACATATGTGATAGTGATTTTTTGTACAATTATGCTTCTTTCATGAATTTTTGTGCTCATGTCAAAGATGACATAATCAAATTACTTATTTCTAATGGTTTGAAATGTGTGTCCTCACATATAAATTCTATACCTTCTTACCCTTCCAAGTTAAAAAGGGTAATCATAAGAAAGAATCTAAACTAACACTAATCATATTCATACTACTTCTAATGTTGTTTCTTTTAAGCATCAAACAACTAGGAGATTTACAAAATTGAGTGGAACTCTAGCTTATGTGCTTCAAACCCTATTGAATGATAATTTGATTACTCTTCCCCTTATTCATCCACTCAACCCGTCTAGAGGGTTACATACAAAATGAAATGAGTGCACTTTTTTAATTTTTATACTACCCAAAAAATTACCATGGAATAAACTCAATAAAACACAACCAACATATTGTTAAAAATAGAACATCACCATAACAATAGTACATAGAAAATGCATGATAGGTGTTGCTATACTTTTGCGAGCTATAGCATAGAAGTGGAAATTCAAATAAGGTAGTTGATGTAATAAGTAGGAGACAAAATTTGTTAATAGAGATGATAATAGAGGTAGTTGGATTTGAAGAGTTGAAACATTTGTATGAAGCTAGTCCTAAATATATGGAGGTGTGGAAAGAATGTAATGAACTAGTAAATATAGATAGAAGTGACTTGATTATTTTATTCAAAATGAGATGTTATTTAAGGGTAATTATTTATGAATTCTTAGAAGCTCAATGAGGGAGAATTGATCAAGGAGAAGTGTAATTATATATTAGCATGTCATTTGAGAGTAGATAAGTCTATTATTAGTGAGTGACAACCATTTTTGGTCATAAATATAAAGAAAATAAGAAAATTTATTCAAGGTTGCGAGACTTATCAAGTTATAAAGGGGGAAGTCAAAATATTGCTTTGTATCAATTGTTACCATTTCTAGAGAGACCTTGGGAAGATATAAGTATAAGAAGATAAAAATTAATAAGATAATACAATACAAGGAAGAATGAGTGGCACACATCTCCATGCAATACACCTATTGGCTTGATTTAAAGTCTCTTTTCAAGAGTCAATGCACCATGTAGGACTAAGAATATAGAAAGGCTTGCAAGAAATAATACAGGTGGACAATTAAAAACATTGCCACCTATCTTTGTGTACTACAGGATAAAGTTCAAAAAATAAAAGGAGATACTTCTCATGAGGGCCCTACCAAAAGAACTAGAGTCAAAACTATGAAAAATGTTCAAGACCCAAGAACCCAAATTGGAGAACTCAAGGAGGCCACTTTTGAAGACAAGGTCTATTTCTTATATAAGGAGTGGTAGGAAACTAGCAACTTGCAAAAATTGGTTGGTAGTGGTTAGCTTTTTTGTCCTATTCTTGTTCTTATGTTGTGTGTTTGTTGGTCATGTTATGACCAATTGGTTCTTTTTCATTTAATTTTTTTCTATTTCGTATCTCATGAGATTGGTTACTCTTTCATCTTGGTTTCTATTATATAAAAGGGTCAAGCCCTAGTTCAATCCTATTTTTATCAATATAAAAAATAATGAGTGGACCCTATATTACAATATCTAGGATTCGAGAGCTAGATCCCTATCTATCCTTTAAGCTAAGCTTGAAGTTGGTGTGTGGGGGTGAAAAGGGAGAGAGATTACAAAAATCAATTTAAGAATATCAAAGGCTCATGACACAATAATCAACAAAAACATGTCCACATAATAGCTAAATATTAACAAAGAAAAGAATAAGAATATTTAAGACAATATCTTGCTTACTATTAAGTTCATTGATCAATTAACCATTACACAGATATCTGTCCTTTAAAAAGATACATAGAGGCTCCTCTATGTAGAAGGGAAGAGAGAAAAGGTTAAACTAACACATCATGCTCAAAAGTTAAACTCTAACAATAGAATATAAAAATAAACCTTAACATCATGCTTGAATAGCTTAGCTATACAAAGTGTTATCTTCTAACCTGAGAATGGGTAGGGTAAGTTCCTAAAAATGGGGGACCAAAAGGCTATCAAAAGTGATCAATTTTTTCTTGGAATCAACTAAACCTGAACTTCGATGAGCAATTCAAGATGTGTACACTCAAAATTTAAAGATATAATAAGAATAAGAATTGTACTAATCTAAATCTAATTTTTAAACTACTAAATATGTTTAAAAATGGTTAAGGTTAAGGAGATGAAATATAACATAGTGTTTAGTGTTTTCCCCCTATTTTTTATTATATTAAGTATTTTTGAAAACTATTTGGTAGAAACATAGCCAAGAGTGTGTTGGGTCCCAAAACCACTACTCCACTTCCTAGAACATGTTTTCACTTTCAAGTCTAGGGTTGTCATCATGAAATTAAAACTTGCTCATCCACAAACCACAGAGGATTGAAGGCCAAATTTACAAGAGTGGGTATTCTCTCCTACTCTTTGAGATCAACTTAGACTCGAGAGGGTGTTCTTGGATATTTTATAAATAAAATAGACAACAAAAATGGTGATAGATAAACCTAACCTATTGACTTGACTCCAAAGATTGTCATTGAGCCAAGGAAAACTAGCTATCATAATGCCTCTATATAGCTAATTTCATCACTACTACAATGAGTGCAAGGTGGAGGCAATCTACATAGACCACAAGGTAAAGTGACTGTAAACATATTTTATATGAGTTTGTACCTTATTTATTGCAAAACCATGGGATACTTGGGAGTTGTGACTAAACTAGAATTCCTCGTATAATGATTTATTCTTTTTAATCATTTTCTTGAGACAATACATTCTCGTGTAGCAGTGCCTTTCAATGGACAAAGTCACAGTTTACAAGGAGTAATTTCAAAGAAGTTAAGTACACAATAATTGATCAAAGCATGAAAATATAATCAAGGTTTGAGTATCATAGAAAAAATATACTTAGTAGTCCATTACTAAGTTGTAAAAAGCCATTTGTAAATACACAATGATCATTACAAAGATTGAAATAGTTTTCAAAACAAATTTCACACATATCAAATCATATTAACTCTCATACCAATAATTGTGCTAAGAGGAAATCTCTATTACATTCAAAAATTCCCCTAAAATTATACCTATAGTATTAGAGACATGAAACTTTCAATATTTTCTTATAACACTTCAATAGAATCCATTTCCTTCTTGCAACTAAACTTCTAATACAAACTAAGTCTCGTTGGAATTATCATTGACCAATCTAAAATGAATCATAAAAACCCCTTTTTAACCCCTTGGAACTTGTCATAGAAAACAAGATTGTAGTAGTTCAAAAATGGTCAATGTTGACTAGAATTAGGGAAGACATGATGATTTGGATTAAGAGTACCATTGGAGAGGTGTTAGTTTGGATACATATATTACCACCTTTAAGTTAAGTGCAAGCTAATGGGTCTACTTTCAGTGGAAGTGTTAAGCTTGAAAAAAATCTTGACAAGAACGAGTACTCATTTCATAAAAAATGGGTACACATTTAGGAACGAGTCCCCAAGCCTAAACACATATCTTCCATGAATGGGTACCCACTATGCTTTGGGGTCATGTGCTAAATGGGTACCTATTATAATGTGTAACCATTTCATAATGGGTATAGATTATGTAAAGCTACTTATTTATTTTTAAAAGATCTATGAGCTCTTTTTCCTATCCACATGGCAACAATGTGTTTTGGATGGTGCCTAAAAATGAGTACCCAAGTTTATGAGCCCCACCCACCACCTAATTTTACCTCAGGTCCCTCTACAGTGCCATCTCCATCATCTCCAAATAGGTTTCATCAAATTTTGAATATATTTTTCTCAATTTGTAGGGTTTAGGATTTGTGTTTAATATGTAATGAATAAATTTTATATAAATAAAATTTAGGGTTTTAATTTTAATGAATTTTGGGTTTTTATAAATGATTATCATATTATAGGTCATACATATGAATTTGTCATGCTAGTATTGATATTTTGATCCCTCACATTCTACTAAGCTCTTTGCACTTATTTTTATCCTTCTATCCACTACCCCATGATATGTTGTTTTTCCATGATCATGTCCATACATCTTGTTTTCCATTTATGGAACCCAAAAACAAATCTAGTCTATTGATAGTAGTAGCTACTAGTATCTCAATATCAAACACAAAACCTAATACAAACATATTGAACCCACAACACAATACCAAATACAAACATTGCTAAAAGAGTAATTTACCTACTATAGATGCACACTAATCTTGTGATTTCAATTTGACAACTCTCAAACCCATGCATGATATAATACTCTTACATGTTTAATATGTTTGTAGAGTCTCAAATATTCTATGACAACTATGACCCATGGTCCCTAATGATTGCAATAAGGTTACCTAGTGTTGGCTATAAGATTGGGCACCTTGAGAAATAATGAGTTATTTTACTTGATAGGTGCGATTGTTCCCAATAGCTCTAGAAAGTTCACAATTTCATTTGTGAATTTCCTCTAAATTTTGGATGTATAGCTCCCTCGTATGATATGCAATGAATTTTACTAAACTAACTAAACCTATGTATGCTTTCAACCCGAAATTAGGAAAGGCAAAACTCAATACAAGGAAAATTCCTAATACCAAGTGTAGAGAATAGTAGTAAAGATATTGGCTCAAAGACCAACTCACATATGGAAAATTGTTAAAATATTGGCACAAAAACCAATAGGAATGAAAAAAATTATAGAACTATTAGCACAAAGACCAGTTTGCATAAGATGAAGTAACAAAAATATCAACCTAATATTACTCCTCTGATCATAAGTCTTCATAAGTCTTATAACCTACGATAGTATGAGATCGAGCTTGTTGAATTTTCTCAAGTGCTCGACATCAAAAGATTGAGAGTTAAAAAATTCATTAACTATTTTATGAAATTCACTCTCCAAGGCCTTAACATTCTCATTGCTCCCATCTTGTCCCCTGTCAAGTTGCAATCCAAGGGAAACAAGGTTTTTATGAATCTCCTCTAAGATTGCATCGCATTCAATTTGGACCTTCTGAAGCTTAAATGTAAGCCCTTCTTTATGACTTTTGATTTCCATTCCACACTTTTATTCTAGATCATGCAGTGAGCATCGATAGTGTTGGGTATGATTTTCTCAGTGGCTAGCTTTTTCATTCCAAAGCCTATCATAGCCTTGATTTTATTTACATTTTGATTCCATACCCTTTTTTATTTTTTAGCAGTGGTAATCTCCTCTTGAACCTTTGTTCTTGAAGCATTTTCCCTTTGTAAACATTTAAGAGACTAAAAAATAATCTGATTACCTCTTATGATTAATCCACTACTCCATTCCTCAGTGGCCCTGCCAAATATTTTGTAGCTCCTCATTTTACTTACTACCTATTTTCCTATTAAAGCCAGTGGGTCAGAGGATGACTCAACTTGAGATATCCGTTGAGGTGGCAGATCAAAAACTGATTTCAAGCACTCAGTTAAGACTTGGACTTTTCGTTTCAATTCATCCTTACTCTTTATCTTTCTTGGACCTCTCAACCATTCTCGCTATAGACACCTAGAATATTTGTACATCTCCATCCCTTGTAGGGGGTCCCAGGTTGATTCTATCAACATCAAAGTTATTGGATGTTGCTTGAGTGACTTCCTTTTGTGTAGTGGGATGCACAATTTCTAGGCATAAACTCCTTGATCCAATATCGTCAATTAACCTAGTAGTGGTTTTCAACTTCTTTAGCTTTAGAGTCCTTTGAAGCAATGGCCCTACCATATCTTGCTTTGGGAGTTCTAGTTGTACTACTTTCCTTTATCTTAACAATGTATCTTCTAGCCAAACAAGAGTATTAGGGATGTTGGACGTTGGTTGCATTAGAAATAGAGGAAGGGAATAACATTCTATTCATGGGAGGATTATTTGTATGAACACCTTGTAAAGAGAGTGGGGAAGATCTATGTTTTAGAGGTTCATCAACCTCTTTGATAGGTGATGACTGAGGTGATGGGGAAGAAGAACTAATATCAATATTACTAAGGTCATCTCCTTCTCCTTCATCTCCTTTCTCTTGATCTAGATTAGTTAAATTTGGGAGGTCTACTTCGCAAGTCAGTTGAAGTACATTCCTATTAGGAGGTTCTTCATCACCATCACCTTGAGCCCCAAATTGCACTAACTATGGAGCAACCCCAGAGGTTCTTGCAATTACAGAGGGTTGACCACTACCTCCTGTTGGTTGGGTGTTTTGTGATCTAGTATTAGGACGGGATTGCTCTATCTTCTTCTTAGTATTGCCACTCATGGATCCTTTCCAAAACATCAGTGATCATAGCTTCAATTGTTTCTTTCTCTTTACTACTCTAGTCCATTGCAGGAATGGATCGATTTGCTATTAAGTCCATGAAAATTATGTCCACTAAATCTGACCTATCATCCTCAATTCCTTGTACATCAAAACTAAAGTTATAGGTGATTATCCGTCTCAAAGATAGTCTCATCCAACTTCTTCTCACTTCAAATTCATCGAAACAATCTGCCCAATAGTCCTCCAGAGTAGGCAAATGGAGGAAACCAGGACCCAACTTCAAATTATCTTTAACATAATCCTTAAGATCAAAAGGAAAGTGTTCATCATAGGTCTATAGATTGTACATGGTTCTTTCCTTTTCTATATTGAGGTCATTTGACATGGACTCACATGTGTAAGGGCCAAAATGAACTGTGAATTGCACCACCACCTTTCTCCACTCTTGGCATCTCTTGTTGACATCCGCCAACTACCTACAGACCTCAATCATTACAAACTTGTCTTCTAGTTACCTTGGGAGCTTGATGGGAAAACCAGTGAAACCATAGATACTTATAAGAAAATCAATTATTTCTTTCCTCATCAAATGTTGCATTTAAAAGAAACACATATCATGTACCATTATTCCACATTCATGATCTCCATACTTGCTTAGTCTAAACTTTAGTGATGAGCCCATGCATCTTCCTAGTTGCATGGGGTTGACATGTCCCTATCAAAAAGAAAAGTAAAAAATTCCATAGATAAATCATGTACAAGTTGAAATATATTTCTCTCATCCATCAAACCAAAAGAAAATTGAAGCAAATAAATCCATCAAAAAATAATATTCACTCTACTTGATTAAGATTTCCTACTCCTTTTCCCTTTCTACCGATCTTCCCTATAGGTCACTCTAGGTTCAAACTCTTGATCTAGAGTACCTTCTATACCTTTCTATTAGTCTACATGCCCAAGATTGGATCACTTCTTTGAAATTTCCCTTCATTTCTCCATTTCCTAATTCTATATATACTTATCTTTTCCCCCACTCTCAAAATCCCAAACTAAATAATGACTAATTTCCTAAAACATTCATGTTAAGACATTCACTCCCTGTCCTTCCACATTACTATTTTACTCACTATATTAAGTATATTCCTTTGAACTCATCTTATCTTTCCTTTTATCTCTCAATTATATTATACAATGTACACATAGAATATGGTCAAAACAAGGTTCCTTATTTTCTCAGTGCATAAACTTAGGACTACATTGTGAAAAGTAAAATATAGATAAAAACCCCTAATTTAAAATATATAACAATGTAAAAGTAATCATTGATCCAAAAATATTTAAGGAGTTTCAAATATGAAAATAAAATATAAATATAAAAAAAGTGAAGATCTAAAGATGCTTATTATATAAAAAACCTTAGAGAGAAGATTGTTTCATGTAAGACCCATTGGGTTCACCAAAATTATGAAGGAAAATAAGCTTTCCATATGGGTTAACCTAAGCTGATTAAGTAATTGCAAGAAAATAAGCACAAATCAGCTTAGATTAAATAAGTATAGCCAAGACTAATAATATTATATTTTATAATAGCTAAATAAGGAACATAAATATGGAGGGCAACACTTAGATTTGTTATCAAGAAGTATGGGCTAACGACATAAATAATGGACTTATACTAGTGTGTACTTAGAAAATGATGTCTCTTTGTTAAATCAATGTCTTATATTCTACATTGATCTTAGATTCTATCAAGGGTTTAGTCTAGAATTATTAGTTAACAATTAATTCCACTAGACCTCTTCATTAGAGATAGAAATAAAACTATGGTTATCATAAGTAATATCATCGATGGTTTTGAAACTAAAGGAAGCATCTACTTCTTTACTTGAATATAAGAAAATATGGGTGACATTACTTGTGACAAAATATTTTAGTTTATTTTATTATATATTCTTAACAAATCAAAATAAAAACTAGAAAATAATTCTTCCAAAATATCCCCATTGGGTGGTCGATTTGAAATTATTCCTTCTATGTCATCATGTGAATCACTACACAATATATTAAAAGGATTGCATAGACTAAAATTACTAGTCTTATGAAACAACTTGAAATCTTGATGAGAAATGTTTAGCATGAGGGATTCATTTGTTTTGATGAGAAACAAGGGAATTGAGATCTCAACTTCCTTAACATCATCCAAGTCAATCACATATGATAGAAACATCAAACATTTCACACATATCTATAATAGGAGAACCTAAAGATTGCATGTCATGAGGAAATATAGGCATAAAATAACACAATATTCACCTAGAATACCTAGTCCACTCATTTAACTAATTGTAATAGGTTGTAAAGACACTAAAACCTTCTCATTCTTGTCATCATCTAATTTAAAAGCTATTACACATGATGGTTCACTAGAAACTCATATAACTTAGGGAGGTCATGGCCAAATTATATACATTAGAGACACATAAAAAATGAGGAGAAGCACTAGTGAATTTATGAACTATAGATGTGCATAGTTAATATACCAGCTAACCAAAATATATATGATTCAAATTAAAATTTTGATAAAATAGAGTCAAAAATTTGGAATAAGACCTATGTTTAAATTAAAATTCATGGGGGAACATGCACAATTACATCGTTGAGCAATAAGACTTTAAACAAGAGAAATTTCCTCTTTGAAGGGATCTTCTAGTGGTTTCACCTTGGGAGCCATTGTAATGAATACTATAGTCAAACACACGAGAATTTAGAAAAATACACAAATCAATGGAATTAAGAATCACAAATGAGAAAACAAGTTTGCTTAACATTTTTTTAAATCTAAAATGCACTTACAAATGAATGAATCTAACAAATTTAGATAAAAGAATCTTGGATCTCTTTCCATGAATGAATTAAGCTGGGAGAAAATATTTATTACCAAGACAAAGATTCATCAAATAGTGAAGAAACAAACAAATTACATGCAATATCATCGCGCATTATATCCAAACTGCTTAAATGATCTTACAAAATTCTGATGTAGTGAAGATAAAGTTCATATAAGAAAGACATTCAGAAAAATTACAGGGGAGAAAAAATAAGAGAATATTTGGAACTCTATCTTGCCAAAATTGAAAACATAACTTGCTTTTACTATCCGAATAGTAATCGTAAATCATGTAATTCTTGTGCACATATTGAAGTTTCTGCTGCTCACTCGATTGCAATGGCTCTACACTGTACCATGAATTCACAGAGCATATAAAGGAGCTAGAGCATGAGACCTCTACTCTGAAATTTCCGTAAGAAGCAACAAAATGCGACTTGCTCTAGTCAATCTTCACTGCACCAACTCTCGTTGCCTAGGCTTGAATATAATCTCATTGCTTGATTCTTAGAAGATGCCATTCTCAAATTCTCGCTGTTGTTTAAAGACTGCCACTAGAATTCCATTCATAAAAAACCTGCACAGTGCCATAATACATATTACAACTACAATGATGATGTTAAAGCTACAAGATCAAGCCAAAGAGGATATTCAATAGTTGATTTGAAGTTGCAGGGGTAATATTAACATTACTTACATAATTTACTTGGGATTGTAGAGCAGGGAGTATGTGTTGAAGGCTATGATGGAAAATGGGGGCTTTTGTAAAGTCTTGTAACAGATGCATTTTGTGCATATCCTGCAATCATGGCATTCCATGAAACCACATTTTTTTGAGGCATTTTGTCAAACAGTTCGCGTGCCCTGGCTATGCTTCTACGTGTTGCATATATGTCTACTAGAGCAGTTGCAACTATCAAAATGTCCATTGATGACAGCTCACGAATTGTTTCAGATGTCTACTGATGATAGCTCGTGAGCTGTCATCAATGGACATCTTGATGTCCTCCTTCCACAACCATGGCATTCCATGAAACCACATTTTTTTGAGGCATTTTGTCAGACAGTTCGCGTGCCCTGGCTATGCTTCTACGTGTTGCATATATGTCTACCAGAGCAGTTGCAACTATCAAAATGTCCATTGATGACAGTTCACGAATTGTTTCAGATGTCTACTGATGATAGCTCGTGAGCTGTCATCAATGGACATCTTGATGTCCTCCTTCCACAACCATGGCATTCCATGAAACCACATTTTTTTGAGGCATTTTGTCAAACAGTTCGCGTGCCCTGGCTATGCTTCTACGTGTTGCATATATGTCTACTAGAGCAGTTGCAACTATCAAAATGTCCATTGATGACAGCTCACGAATTGTTTCAGATGTCTACTGATGATAGCTCGTGAGCTGTCATCAATAGACATCTTGATGTCCTCCTTCCACAACCCCAGGGAAATCAAACCATTAAAGGCGATGAATGAGAAAAACCTTATCCGGTTGACTCTCCCCAGCTATTAGCAGTAGCAACCTTTCAAAGTAGCGGTAGAATTCAATGGGTGATCTCGCCCTGCATACTCTGCAATGAAGTCGCGCAAAGTTGGTGCTAAACTCGAACTGGCAACTCGTCTCTGCAATTTCTAGGCATTATCCACATTGAAAATGAATTGAATAGTTGACGGTAGGCGGGAGAATATGATGGTGACTGTTCGTTGGGCGGGAGAAATTTTTTTGAAAAAAATTAGAACTTAACCATGACAGTGATAACTATGACTGTCGTGAGAAAACAGGAAACGGAAACGGAAACGGAAATAATATAGAAAAGTCAAAGCCTTAGAGTGTGCTGGTTAAGCCAGCCGGGATTGACGTGATTCATAAGGCACGA
The DNA here is from genome assembly GCA_007258455.2 of Sequoia sempervirens. Taxonomy (NCBI): domain Eukaryota; kingdom Viridiplantae; phylum Streptophyta; class Pinopsida; order Cupressales; family Cupressaceae; genus Sequoia; species Sequoia sempervirens. The sequence goes on along the minus strand of VDFB02302592.1, from coordinate 252 downwards.
CATTGACTGGAAAAAGCTACTGGATATTTGATACTTTTTCCTGTGGTCTTTTCCACGGGATTGACGTGATTCGTAAGGCACGACATTGACTGGAAAAAGCTACTGGATATTTGATACTTTTTCCTGTGGTCTTTATTGCGCGGTTTTCCCCTGTAAAATCATCTTCCTCTCAGTTTTCAGTTCGGTAAAATCATTGAGTCAGGATAGACAGGCATTTCGTCTTTCCTTCCTCACCACTAATGGCAATGGTAA
>VDFB02302591.1:0-48907 GCA_007258455.2 Sequoia sempervirens | reverse complement strand
TTGTATTGAGATCTAGTTAGAACCATAAAACAAGGATCAATTTTTGAGAATATGGGGGATGAATCTCTTGATTCTTTGGATCGATCTTTATTTTATGCTCCAAAGTAGAAAGTTTTAGGATGTCTTTAGGATCAAAGGTGATGATGATATGATGATGATGTAAAGGATGAATGATGTGGATGTTATGATCTTTTGGTAAATCTTGAAGGATATACTAAGCTTTTGGGACTTTCGGATTTTGATTTTGATTTGATTTTGGATTTGGGGATTTTGTCCTTGATTTTGATTTTTATTTTGATTTGGATTTTGAACAAAAATACCTTAAGATGTTGGATGATGATCTAAAGGATAGATTTGATCAAAGGATGATAATTTGAATATGTGCGAGGAGAAGGATGCATCTACCCACACCTATCCAAACAAGATGATAGTTTCACTAAGCATATGAAGAAGGATTCATCCACATATACTAAACTAAACAAGATGGTTTTGATAACTTTGACTAAGCATATGCAAAAGGATGCATCTACACATACCTAGCCAAAGGTGATTTTGATAATGTTTTCAAGGATTTAGTCTCAATGATTTTGATGATTTTGATTTTTCCACAAATCCTAGCACTTAAGGATGATTTCAAGATTTGCTAAAAGGTGATGATGAGATGATTTTGGTTTTGATGTTTTGGGGGATGGATGAAAAATATTTTGATTTGTTTTGATCCCTAGATGGACCTAAAAAAGGACACTTTGTTTGCTTAGACCTTGGTATTGAAGAGCATGCAAATGCTTCCTAAAGACCTTTGTAACCAAGAAATGATTTCATTTGAACATTCATTTTTGGATTTCCAACCAAATGATTTTTTGCTTTGGGATTGTGAGTCTTCAACACACATGAAAGTTCATTTTTCTTAGCTTTGCTTTTAAATGTCTTTATTTTACCAAAAACACTTCCTTTGATTAAGTTTTCAAAATAAGATGTCCAATGTCTTAGTTTCTTCAAACCCTACAAGATACGTTATGTGGAAATTTGATGAACCTAAGGCAAGGGTTTTCCTATTGTTTACTTAGGGAAACAAATCGATATTTAATCCAATGTTTAGAAACCTCTAAGGATGTGAATCCCAAGGGAAAGCAATAACATATGGATTGAGTCAATTGTATTTGTCCCAAAAGGGTTTGAAATTTGGATGATGTTTAAGTGTTTTTTTTTTATTTGTTTTCGATCAAGCAATGCATTTTGTAACCCAAGAATAAGTACAATCCTATGGATGTGTAAGACAATATTTGTTGGATTCCCACTTGGACAAGTCTAGCTACGCTTATCTCTAGCGAATGGTTAGATGCTTGACCCCACTGGCTCCCCTCCACAGCTCATTAATGTCAATCAGGGAAGCCAAGCATCAACACCCATGAAACTCCCATGGCATGTTTTCCATTTCTATTAGAAGACCGTAAAAGTGTGGGGCGGCTTCAGAACAACCGTTCTTGCACCAACAAATAGATTAAAGGATTTTGGAAAATTCTAGCACATGGGTTTTAGTAAGGACTTTCCGTTCGTGGAGATTGACCCATACGGCAAGAGTCCCCTTTCGGATCCATCTTGTTAGAATCAACCGCGTGATATTGGCGTTTCTTCCAATATTCACATTTATATCCTAGTTGGAAATACTCTTGGCTTTAGAGTGTTACCGGTTGAGTCGTTCCCTTGGGTGAGTACTTTTTCCCCAAGGCAGGCCCTCTAGGATAAACAAAAGCAAATGAAGATCACTATTCGTAACTTGATCAATCCTTGTTGGCAACAAGAAGAGAGAATATACACAACAATGCCCCCACTCACACTCGCACAAGATGTTGTTCAATTTTAAACCTAAATTGAAGTGTGGAGGTGATTGCTTTGTCTCACCCTAAAGTCATGAAAAAGGCCTTTTGATTCTCAAGATCACTGTAAAGCGCGAGAGAAGCGCATACGTCCTTTTTCAATGGCTTTAGTTTAAGTAAGCTTTCACAAAAAACAAAGTCACACTTATTCTTTTTAAATCCACAAAGCAAAATGTGAGTTTGTTTTAGAGCACCAAATGACAAGTGAGAGACATTTTGTTCAATTTGTTAACCAAAATAAAACTTTAGTATGTTGTTGATCCTATTGTTTGTTTTAACCCTTTGCAAGAAATAAACAAAAATATTCTTTTTAAACCCAAAGGAAGTTAGTATCCTAAGAAAGAAGTGCTAATAATTCCTTGAAGAAGTGTTAAACAAACACTAAAGTGTTTAAAAACACTTTGATTGGATGAAATATCATCACCATGCTCCTCCTTCCTTTGTTTTTGATTTCCAACCTTCAAAGAAGAAAAACCAGTTAGATTCTAGAAAATACAGAAGTTAAAAACCAAAAAATAGAATATAAATTGATCATCAATCAAAAAACACGTGTTAAAATTAAATTCTTCCTTTTTACTGTCTCCCAGCGTCGCAACTCGTGACTGCGTCGCAATTTGTTCTCCCAGCGGTGCCCTCACAGCGCTGCTTACCAGTCAATGTCGCTTTGTGTCAGGACAGAGAGCTGAACTGCGTCGATCTTTTTGCCCCACGTCGCAGTTTTTGTCCAGCGTTAGAGTTTAATATTTTTTTGAAATTTTTTGAGGTCGGCGAGTCTAGCGGCGTGGTTTGAAATTCAAATGTTTTGGTGGGATGAGTCTAGCGTCACAATTTCAAATTCTAGCGGTGCTATATAGCGACGCTAAAGAGTCGGCGGTGCTATCATGCCCTCCTTCTAGCGCCAAATGTGTGAACCCCAACCTTGGTACCTGCAAAACAACAAGAATAAATGAGTTAGACAAGTGATTGCAAGCCAAAATAAGGATTCCCCAAGAAATCCATTTACAACTTCAAACTAGGAAATAAAATAGCAAAGAACACAATGAAAATGATGAAACCAAGATTAAATCCTAATTAGATGTGCAAACTCATGATCCCATGAGGGAATTGGTGCCAATTTGATGTGAAAATTGGCCCTTTCCCAATTCCTAAGATGCAAGCTTCGAGTGTTGAAGAGATTGATCCACTTTGTTGAAGAAATGGTGAATACTCCAAGCCAAAATCTACAAAAACCTAGCGATGACTCAATGATAATGGATGAAATTCAAGAGATATTTGAGCATGGTAACTTTGCCTAGATTGTGGATGATGAAATGAGGATATGAGCATTTTATTTATAGAATTTCAAGATGGATGAATGTCCAAATTTGAGCAATGTGGGACTAACATTCATCCAATGATATGATGCCATTTGTCAAGCTATGAATGGATGAAGGATGTGCAAGATTTGGGGTTTGTGCCAATAAATGCAAATATTTGAAATTAAAATTTGTTGAAATGGCATGCAAGAGGGAAGGGAAAATGCAATAAATGCCACTTGGCTCAAGGCAAAGGACATGTAAGATGAAGTTATTGCCTTGTTGGATGTACATGTTGACTTGGAATTTTTGAATTCAAATTGAGAGAATATTCCAAAAGATGCCTTGTGAGGAAAATAGAGATTTAATAAATGAATTAAATCTATTTTCATGTGCAACTTGCATTATCTAAAGGATGGGACATGAGATGAGATTAAATTAATCAAGGGTTAATTAATTTAATGAGAGGGGTTAAATGATGTGACCTATTTGATTCAAATTTATGGATTTATTTAAATCAAATAAGAGAAGAATATGACAATAGATTAATTAAATAAGGATCTTGATTTATTTAATTAAAAGAGATGGTGTTAGATTAAATCAAATAAGGTTTTAATTTATTTAATTTAATGGATAGGCTTTAGAGATTTAATCGAATAAATTGATTATTTAATTAAATAGGGATAATTAGATCAGATGGATTGATTTAATTAACAAAAGAGATTGACTTAATCAGATAAAATGATTTATTCAATTAAGGGATGAAAGTTGATGAATTTAATCAGATAAGGAGATTAGATTAAATGGTTAAACCGAGGAATGATTCAGGAAGAAACGATGTTAGTAAGTCAGGATCAGATGCACAATGTCAATTGGTACATTTTACGTGTCTACACATATAAAAGTCCACAATTGTAGTAATTTTAGATGTTTGAATATGGGATTGATTTCCTTTCAGAAACTTTGATGTTTGGGCATTATAGTATTTTAATTTATGAAAATGCTCTAGAGTAGTTGAATGGTAATAAAGCATCCATGAATTTTGGATGATTAAAATGAAGTGGAGGTCAAACTTAAACAAAATAAAAGAAATTTAGCTTGCTCAAGAATTCTTCTAGATATCAAGATGTAGTTTGACCACAAATATCATAATGTTCAATAGAAGAGAATTTACCTTTCGAAATTGTGAAAATAGCCTATGCTTAATTTAATCCTAGGTTTGGTAAGATTTATTGTTAATCTTTGTATATCTATGGCTTGATACATACTATTTTCATAGATTGTTGGAGGTGGGAAAAATAAGTACCACATCAATGGCCAACTTGCACAACCCTCACATGTATGGACCCTTTTTCATTCTATGTAGATCAATTTCAACAATCTAAAGTTTCTCATTATGCAAGGGTGCATCACTAAAGTTCTAAATAAATAATAAGGAAAAGGAAATATTAGATCTAAGTGTAGAAAAAGAGAATTAGGTGGGTGGAGACATGAAAGTCCTATCTGAAAAGGTAGACAAGCTTTCTAAAGAACTTGTTAAAGAAACATTTGCATTCTCTAACCAGAAAGACACTCTCAAAGATGAGCAAAAAGCAGCTGCAAAGGTAACAAATAGATGACCCATATCTACTACTAAAATTTACTATTAGTTCAACACTTGGCATCTTGTAATAATTCCAAAAATATAAATTATTTGATCTATAATAAAATTTTAATCCATAATTGGGTATTGTTTTTTCTAGGAATGACTTGACCTTGTAATCTTTTGTTTTTCCCTCACATGTTGTCTAAAATAAATTATTCTTCATTAGTTAAAAGCTTAAAATTATATATTTTCTTTTATGTTTATTTGTCTTTTTCTGAAATTCAACAAGAGAATGTTCTGAAAACATCCTTGTGTCCTATCGGTGTTCCATGATCTGGGGACATTCCTTTAAACATTACCCATATTGAAGTTACATTCCTATTTTTTTAGTGTTTGGGGACATGGAGTGGGGATGCTTCATTCCATCCTTGAGCTCCCAAAGCATACCCATTTATAGGGACAGGATAAAAACCTTGGGGGTGCGCCCTTGAGGTACACTGATTTATATGATTTTACTTTTTTTATTACAAGTTGCATTTAAATCCTCTTTTTGGTTGTAATAGAGTGGTTCGTTCTTGGTTTGCATGTTTAAATTGATAAAATTCAAGGGAGTTGTCATTTTCAGTTTACAAAATGTTTCTAGAAAATCTAGGGGACATTTCCAAATTGAAAATATGTTTCCTGCGATAACCTAGAGTTGTGGATTCTTCATTTAGCATGTTCACCTAAGATTACAAACAATGATTTTAATTTTTTTTTAAATCCTTACTTTTTGATTACTTTGATTCATCCAAATGCCAATTGAAAATTGATTAGGATATATGGTTTGTATACAATGAAAGGTCACTATCCCTACTACTTTAAGATATCACTTGCATTTTGTTCCATAGTGATCACTGTGATAGCCTCAAATAGGGAGCTTGTCTTCGGGATGATCGGGCATATAGTAACTTATCATTTCACTTTACCTTCTATGCCACCTACAACCATATGCATTGCATAAAATTGCCTGGGGTTTAATCTTCTTTCACATTCACTATTTTTGCTAAGTGCCCTCTTGAATAAATGAAGACCTCCTACCTAGCCCACTGTCCTCTCTCCTTGTGAATGATGACTCCCTTGTGAGAAGAAGGTTGCCTCAAACTGGTGATTGTTTTGCTCTCTAAGTGATTGGTGAATTGCACCTTTTAAACTCTTTACACCATTAGTTACTATGACAATCAACCTTTGTAACAATCACATACAATCCTTAATTTGAAAACTTAAAAGACCATATACATGTCTCATTGACCTAATTCTTTATTGTAAACAAAATGGGAAATGTTGTTTTGCTTTTACCCATATTGCATTATGCTCCTTTTGATTGACCATGACAATATTTTCTCCTTAACCTAAGACCTCACTTCCTTAAACTCAAGGCTTCATTACAAATTCAAAACCCTAATGCTACTCCTCAATGTTGTCTCAGGCCTGCTATCCTTCAACCTTACTATCACTACTTCATAGTCTACATGGTATTATTCACTATCACTCATGAAGCTCAAAGACCTTATTGCACTAGGGTTTAATGATCAACATTCACATATTTTCCTTCTATCAAAAATTAACTCTGTATGACTATCCCTCTACTGCCTATTTGACTTGCATTTTGAGCTTGTTGCCCTCCATTGTAGTGACCATATTGAAGTGTACTCACTAATTTTCTCATTTATGACATACCCTACCTCCATAATACAGTGAAAAAAATGGAATGAATACCATTACTCATACACTATCACCTTTAGTAATGATATCCTAATGACATGGTTATTAAGTCCAAAACATGAGCTTGTCGCTCTTGCATTTACACCTTGCACAGTCACTGCTTTGCAGCCATCCTATCACTGCTTCTATTAGTGGCAGTCCTTAGACTGTTTCCTCTAATGTCAAAACTTTGATGGATGATAAAGCCACTATATATCTTTGCAAACTACATGTAATGTGATAAGAACCTCTGACTATACAATGACAATGAATATGCCAAAGGCTTTACTAGACAACAACTCTTCTAGATGCATTGCTCATTGATCAAATCAAAACTCATTACAAACAATCGATTCACAAAGGAATCAATTTACTTGTTGTTAAGTTGATTCCTCCCCTATCCAGTTCCCTCACCCAAGACATCTCTCAGGACAACAAAAATTTCACACTCCACTACCTTATTTTCTTTCCCATAATCGACCTCTTTCTTTTCAATAGAAAACTGTCGATCTCTTCAAAAAATGTTTCCTCTTTTCCAGTTATAGGACATAGCTTGTTTTTCTTTTCCCCAAAGTAATCATTCTCTTTTGACACATGCAACCACTCACACAAAAAGACATCAATCCCTTCCAACTGCCATGCTATCTGGGATCCAACGATTGAAGCAATTTAGTTCTTGGCTCCAGATAGATCCTGCCACCTGTCATAAGGAGAACAAGGAAACAAGAAAGCAATAACGAAACAAAACAAAAAATGTGAAAAAATTAGAATTTTGCAATGTCGTTGCATCATAGGATCACACTTGCACACTTGGGAGAACTTCTATAGAACCATCACAACACTGCACGGTTGTTGTTGGGCCTTCGTGGTGATGCGGGAAAAGTCACCCACATCACTGCAAAGGCCCAACAACAACCGTGCGGTGTTGTGGTGGTTGTGCAAATTTTTTTGTGAAGGATTTGGTGATCTGAAGTGGAACTTGCAACTATAATATCTGATAAAAATTGACTTCCAAATATTCTTTTGATGGATGTTCATATCCTCATCCAAAGCTCCAATTCACACGCAGGCAAGAAGGATGCTTTCAAAGGTTGAGGAGTTGGGATTTACACCCACTTGTTGCATTTTCTTAAAAAAATTTAAGGATTTTTTCATAAAAAAAAAACCCATTTTGAACATATACTTTAAAATCATGGCATTCCATGATATCACATTTCTTTGAGGCATTTTTTGAAACAGTTTGCTTGCCTTGTCTATGCTTCCACATTTTCATGTATGTCTAGCAGGGTACTTATAACTACAACATATGACAAGAAAATCCCTACTACTATGATTTGATGGATGTCCCTTCATTATTACTAGATATTTGATGTAGTGCACATTATTATAGTGCAAGCCTATATTTCAAATTGTTTCATTTAGTATCACCAATATTCTCCATAAGAACATTGTCCCTATTTAAAATGATGGAAATGGTTCACATCTCTCAGAAAAATTTCTCTTGCAACAATCTTGGAGATGAATTTAGATGCAGTATGAAAATCATAACATACTTGAAGGTTCTTAACAACTCTAATAGTTGTATCAGGGGCCATGTTTAACAAACCAAATGCAATTGCTAACTTTTCACTATGGTGGCAGATAAATGATTCTTTTTTCTTCTATTCCACAACATTAAGTAAAAGTATTGAATCTGGAAATACCCTACTACCTTCATTTTCCAAGCCAATTTCTCCAATTTTGCATAGCTCTCATATGTTTGTGGATCTGATCTGTCTCCTAAAAAAAAAATCATGTACCATTTTATTCCCTTCAATCCAGCTACATGCAGGTATCTTTTTAATTCCTCTATCTTTCATCAATCTCCTTACTATTTGAACCTCACCACACCTGCCCACTTCTGAAAAAATGTTTTAGAGAAGAGCATAAGTTGCAACATTTTTAGGATCCAACTAAAAAAGCAATGTTGCTGGAATACTCAACATATATTCATATATGATCCATAGGCACCAAAGGTTTAACTGGCATCTTAGTAATAATGTTTAGGGTGTCCTCAAGATAGCCAGCATGAGAACGAAGGTCAACCATGCACACCTAATGAACAAACTATATATGTAATGCAATAAGGGTTACTAATGTGTGAAGTATGTGCAACCCTCATCCACTAAACCTACATGATTGCATGCATCTAGAACACAAGAAAATATTACAATGTTGGTGTTCCAGAGTGCTTCATTAATTCAAAGATTTTGAGAGCTTCCTTGCAAAATCCATTTTCTGCACATTCTGTAATCATATCATTTCATTCCATGAGATGAAATCTCTTTGAGGAATTCTGTCAAACAATTCATTTTGTACTATATTTTGGTGTCAAATCTTTGGTAATTATGGTTAGTTTAATTACATTCAAATTCTGAATTATGGGAAAATATATACAGTAAATAGATTGATGGTTGTTTGGATAGTAAAATTACCTTTCTTAGAAACTAACTGAAATATCTTGTCTTGAAATATCTAGAAGCATTATTTTAATTAAAGAGGATTTTATGGTTATTTTTGTAACAATGATTAACAATGATTTTACAATGTAGCTAGCTTGCTATTTTCATTCAAGATACAAGTCATCAAAGTCAAGCACATGCCAAGAAGATGGTACTCTACTTCAAACCCTCAACCTCATTTAGTTTAGTTTGCTTACATGGGGATATTAAAGAAGTTGCTAAACAATTAATATATATCATTTGTTGTTTGTGAAGGAGAATCCTGTGAGGTCCAATATGGCAGTGGATCAATATCCAGTTTCTTAAGTAAAGATGATGTCACAGTTGGGAAACTTGTTGTGAAACATTAGGTTAGTAATTTTTGGATGTTAAGGCTTCCTAGTTGGATATCAAAGATATTTTCTCATCAACTTAATTTGGAATTTATGTATAAATGGATTCTTTCATGGTGCAAGTCTTTACTAAGACAACACATGAACCAAGGTTGAAATTTATGTTGTCTAAGTCTAATGGCATTCTTGGGCTTGGTTTCTAGGAAATTTATGTTGATAATGTTGTTCCAGTCTAGTTAGTGTTGATAGCCTTCATTCTATAATGTCAACTTCATTCTATAATCTAAGTGTGTCACCTTTCTTAAACTTTGAACAAGGTTCTAAAATCAAGGGTTCAATATACATATTTTAGGCCTATGTTGAACACTCTATTTAAGGAATTTGTTGACAAGGCTACAATTTTTTAATTAATTTATCTTTCTACTGTGTTTGGACTTACCTTTGTAAACTTGCAATATACAATGCACTTTTATTCTTTTTGAATTGAGACTAATAGTAATTTTTTTGGTTGTATTGAGGCACAACTTCATTCATGGTGGAAAAGGCAACACCCTGTTGCTCATATCAAATTTTGCGTTACATATAAAGGAGGAAATATTTTAGGGTTATTGTTGGCTGCATTGAAGGAGAGAGCTTCATATGTGGGACATGGTCAACCTCTCTTTCTTGTATTCTACACGTTACAGCTTGCTCCAGGAAGATTTCCCATGTTGCAGAAGTTTTAAGAGATGAAAGGGGCATGTGCTTGCATTGAAGGGCTCCAAGCATGTGTTTCCAGCATTGCAAATTTTTTTTGGAGAAGTTTCTTTCTTGTCATTTATGTGCATTGTAACTCAAATTTTTAGTCTTGTGACTGAAAATAAACATTGTAATACTCTATTTCTAAGCATTTTTCAAGCAAGATAGATATTTCAGACTTGTGCAAGTTGTAAGAACACCTTTCTTTTAATAAAGTTTAATGATTTTTCCTTTTTAATGGCTGTATTATTGTGTGCAATTGATGATTGATGTGTATTTTTTTGTTTTATGTTTAAATCCTCAAATATCGATCAATTGTAATGACTAAATATACTACTAATTGATGTCAATTAATAAATAAATTGACTAAATATACTACCAATTGACAGAAATCAGTGAATAAATATGACTAAATATATGACTAGTTGACGGAAAAATAATGATTAAAATGACTAAATATACTACCAATGGATGGAAATCGGTTAATACAAATGACTAAATCTACTACCAATGGATGAAAATCAGTGAATAAAAATGACTAAATATACTACCAATTGATGACAATTAATTATTACAGTGACTAAATAAGTGACTACCATGACTAAATAAATGACCAGTTAACAACAATCAATGACTAAATATACTAAAAAATATACTACCAAATTAACGACTAAATATACTATCGAATTGATCAATCAAAACAACCAATAAATGACAAAATGATTTAGTCATCAATTCGGTTGCATTATAAATAACTGGAAATAAACTACTAATGGTCACATGATCATGTTTAGTAATTTATATGTAGTTTTTAGTAGTTTTTTTAATCATATATTATTGTTTTTGTACTAGTGAGTGTTACAGTTGTAGTAAGTTCACTTGGTTTCCAAGTGCTTTTGAGAAAATTTGAATGAAAGAGTGTGTAATGTGACATAGTTGTGTTTAGCGTTGTGCTCATTTCTTCATGGTTGAAGATATGCTTGTTCATTTGGGTATTATTATTAGAGGTATTTAGAGGTGCTATATCCAAAGTTTCAGGTTTTGGATCGTGTGATAGTGAAAAATGTGTTTGACAATGTGTTTGCCTGTGAAGAAGGTTGTCTTAGAGAAATGGAATTGTTCCACATTTCTTCGTGTTGTTGTTTATTGTCTTGCAGATTTGGGAATGTGCTTATATTTTATGTATCTACCTTCCCTTAATGTTTTTGTTGTTTAGTTGTTTTGCAAACTTGGATTCATAAGTTGTGTTTTGTGGCCCAGTGTGTCTGGTTACACAAAATGAATGTGTTCTTCAATTTTAGATGGTTGCAACAGTGGTGTAGGATATTTTGATGATGTGGAATATTCTAGAAAGTTGTGGAATGTTTCTTTGTGGTCCACATGTTGTTTTCAGACTTGGAGAGGCGTGTATGTGGTCGCTTGTTAGTGTTAGTGCAGGTTTGGACGACCTAGGTGCTAGCGCTAATTGCAGAGGTTGTTTATTGTTTGTGGAAGCATGGTGATGCACTTTAGTGTATATTTGGGTCCTAGTTAACCATTGATGTGGTATTCCTTCACTTCTTTCCATCACATAAGTGTTTGGTGTTGACCTATTTGGTGTTGCACATTTGAGGTGCATATGTTTCATCAAGGCCAACCAAATTGAGATTGTTTAGGTTGTGGTTGGTATAAATGCAAGGAGAATTGTTGGATATGGTGTAAGGTGTGTGAATGATGTGAATGTGATCAAGTGTGGTAATCTAAGTGCGAGCTTAAATGTATATGAATTTAGATGCAGTGAGAAGAAGGTGTTTGCATTTCCAGTGTGCTTGGAGTTGCTGGAGGTAGTGAGCCAAAGGTTGTGGATGGCATAGAGTTGCAGTGGTGAATTTTCCTATTGCTATGAGATAGTGAATCTATTTGTAACAATTTCTTCTATTCTTCTTTCTTCTTGGTAGTGAGCCACCTGACAATGAGCCTTTCTTCTTTTCTGGGCAATGAGCCTAATTGTATTTGGTGTTGTTATTCATATATATGTGAGCTAACCCTCACCATGGGTTTCCTTACTTAGGGTTTTCCACGTAAATTTGGTTTTCTCTTGTGTATGGTTATGTTTGCATTGTTGTTTCACATGTTTACATTCTACTAATGCTTACTGAGGGTTTCAAGTTTGATAAGGGTTTATAAGTTAATGAGGGATTTACTGTTTGTGTATAGTTGATTCACCCCCTCTTAGTTGTCCTGTGCATCTAGCACATGTAAATATTATGTTCTTATTTGTTGATGTGTATTTGAAGTGAGTGTGCTTGTTAATTTGAAAAGTAAAAGATAGTCTTATACTGATTCAACCCCTCCCCCTCTCAATATAAGTGTGTTCTCATCAATTGGCATCAGATTAGGTTTGTTTAGAGACAGTCTAACCTCTTCAAGGTAGATTTGAGGAGCACACATGGAAATAAAAACAAGGAGTGATGTCATGGCAGATGAAGACAATTTTGTGAGTGAAGGAATAAACGAGATGGATTTAGAAAAAAAAAAGAATATGATGAAAATGAAGGAGAAGTATATTTGGAAGAACTCATTTGTGTCCTAAGTGAGATCGTGATGCTTAGGAAGAAGAATTTGAAGCAAAAATTACATCTTCAAGAGGATTGTGAATCTAATGCAAAAATTTTACAAATTCTTGAGGATTTGGAAAAGATGGTTATCAACCTAAGGATTCAACTTGAAGAATCCAAAATGATTGAAACGGAGGTGAGAATCCAATTGAAGAAAAAAGAATAAAATTGTGAGAGGCTAGATTCTAAAATTGTTTCCTTGAGGAAGGAACTAGAGATAATTCCTACTAAGTTGAATTGAAGTCTCAAGTTTTAAAAGAGTAATGAGGTCTTGAATGGTGTTATAAATGAGCAAAGGTCACCTCTCACAAAGATAGGTCTTGGTTATGAAGCAAAGGAAGATTTAAATTCACCCATGAAAGGTGCCAAAGTGAAGGACGTCGGTTAACAACATAAGTATTATTTTATTATTATTTTGTAATGTGCAAAGGGAGCACCAAGGTGGAGGAAGGTCGGCTAGCACTTAGGAATTATAAAAATTCCTTGTATCACCTTGAAATAATGTTATCTACTCTTGAATGAAGCAATTAATTTTCCTTTGATATCACCTTTAACATTAATGTTAATCATTTCCAACACAATACTGTGATTTACGTGGGGAAAACCCTTTCAAGAGAAAAACCCCACACCCCAAAGACACCCAATATATTATTTTAAAGTCAACATGATTATAATATAATTGTAGAGAAATATTTTCACAAGAGTATTGCCAACCAGAGATACAAAGGCAACTTACATCTATAAGACTCTCACACAAGCTCATCTCAAGCACCTAATATATAGGAGATACAATACACGAAACCGTGAAATGATATTTACATTTAACCATTAGCTGAAATTTCCCCAAAAGTGGCCACTATCTTATCTCCAATAAAATATGCCCTGTGATGTATCCAAACACACACCAACACAAATACTCCCCCTTACAACTCTTTTCTGTGTCCAACATGTTTTCACATTTCCCAGTTTGGGAGACCCAACTTTTGGAGGCAAGAAATGTTGATCCAAGAGTTCAATTGATGATCCGTTTGAACCGTTGGAAATATTGTGAAGTTCTCTATCAAGCAATAACCCTCTGCACTGATTATAACCACTTTTAGGCCCATAAATGACTTATCCTTGCCTAAAAATTGACTTTGAAACTTTAAAAAAAATGTTAATATCTTTAAATCCAAACATGATCTTGAGATGAAAATTTACCTGCATGCTTATTTAACCATTTCGTTTGGGGAAATTTTCAGACCAATCCATGCTTAAATATAAACTTACTATAAATAGTAACCTTTTGTAGTTGCAAGGTTGAGACACAGCTTTCCTAACAAAAACATCTCATTTAATACTTAAAATATAAATAGAAGATGAATCATTAACAAGTGCATGCTTTTATACAATTGGTATATTAAAAAAAGTGTGGGAATTAGGATGTTGTTCCATAGTCATGTTATGAATGCAACATCTTATTGATACAAAAATCTAGTAAATCAAATCAACTAACTTCTATTTTAAAATGTATAACTTACATCATACACTATCATTATTACCCAACATAACAATCACAAAACTAAGTAGTACATTTTAATTCTTACTTTCACATTATGAATGATTATTCAAGTGTGATGGGGCCAAACTTTCCCAACAAGTAAAGAAACTATTTTATTTCTTTTGTTTAACCTCACTTGACACTATGATATCTAGTTGCATCCTCTACTAGAAACAAGACCTTTTATACTATGCCTTCCCCCCTTGAGTATGCTCCTAGTAACTTGGCTCACACACATTGCAAAATTGTATGCATGTGGATCCTTAAATCCATGTGCCCTTGTCACTCCAACTCCAAATCCAATCTCCCTTGCCCCTTAGACCTTGTACTAGCATCCATTGGAAGAATTGCTTGATCCCAACCATATTGTGTAGGCTTCCCTCTTCTTTGGACACTAAGTCCCATTCCTCTTAGCTCAACTTTTTGTTTGACTTCCCAAGTTCACATCTTTCACCTTTGGCTCCTTAACCTTAGTCTATTGCAAAACTTTGATTATATACCACCCTATCAACAATCTCTCCTTGAAACTTGTCCAACGTGTGACATCTAAAACCAAGTAAAAACTTATTTTCGTTGATTCACTTCTCATGTCCAATGCATACCTTAATATTTTACTATCCTTGCTATCTTGGATTTACTTCCTTGAATTCTCCTTGAGTTTTTCAATGCACTTCCTTGAAGACATCTCTCAATATTGCATCCTTTACTTTTGGATTGCCAACCTACTTCCATTGTGCCACTCTGATTATATACTACCTTGCAAATAAGCACTCCCTAAGTCTAGTCCAAAATGAAACAGATCCCAAACCTAGAGTGCCACCTACATGCTTTGACCAAATCACCTCTTGTGTTTGATGTCCCTTTATCTACTTCACCAACTTGTCAATTTTACTCCTCCTCCAAACTTGTAGAGCTTGTCGCCATTCCCTTTTGGTGTTTTTCCACTATTTAGGTCCTTGACTCTTCCATATCTAATGTTGACCTCATGGCATAGTCCCTTGACCTATCCCTTGGAATTCCAAACCAACTTGTCACCCTATCACTTTTATCACCAATGCCCTTGATACTCTCCTCATGTAGACTGCATCCATACATGCAAGGTACTCCTTTTCCTTGGACTTCCACTTACTATGTGACCTAGCCATACTACTCCATGCTTCTAGCTTCATAATCACACTTGCCTTTCACAAACCTACTATATAGTCATAAAATTGTACCTCTCATAATTTCACATACATGTTTTGCATCTGCTTTAGTGTTCACTCCCTTAGCATCTTGTGTAGGCTCATTTTAGTCCTTGCATCAACCTTTTTCCCCCTCATGATGCTCCAACACCCCTTTTCAGCAGCTACCCTCGCATGTCAGCTTTGCATAGAACCTTGTGCCTTTCCCAATTGTGTTTTTTGTAGCATGACGTGTTTGGACACTAGTGCGCCGCGTGGATGTCCGCGTGCTACGCTAGCGTCCTGCGACATTTCAATGTTCAAAAGAACATTTTCATGGATTTTTTCCACTTGTCCTCACCTTTTGTTAGTGGTAACGGCCCAAGATGCCTTGAAACGGCTTAGGAAGCTTCTTTTCCCTCATTAAAAGCTATCCTTTTAGTTCATTTTGCTCTCTAACATCTTCTAGCTCCATTCTTCTAAGTTCTAGCTTCTCTCTAAGTTCCTCTAGCCTCTCTCTTGCTTCTTGGATCCTCTCTTCCCTCTTTCCTCTCTTGCTTGCACATACCACTTGTTACAACAGCTTCAAGAACTCTTGCATTCTCACAACACCCTCTATAGTACTCTTGGCTCTTGCAGCTCCCTTTATTTCCCTCCTTGGCTTCCTAAGCCTTGCTTGCACCTTTAAGCATCCTGGGATTTCATATCCCCTTCCTATTGCATCTATACTTCGTGATACAGGTTCTCCTCCTCAAGCAGGGATTGCTTTTATCACTCACACTTGGTGGTGCGGGTTCTACTCCTGAGCGAGTTTTTCTTTCACCACATGCTTTCTTCCATTTCGGTTACACTCCCTCTTTCTTTCTGGTTGTTCATGGAGGTGGGAACACCAAAATAGGGGTTTGACTGAGGCAAACCCCTATAGAGCCCCAATATTCTCTCTAGATATTACGCATGTAGGTTTTGAAGACATTCATTTGCTGGAGGCTTCATCACTTCGCTGGTTGTAAGCATTTCCTTTCTTCTTCTTATCTCTATCATTTCTACTTCACTTCATTTTAGCTCTATGATTTTCTGTTACTTTCCTGTGTTCTGTAAATTCTTAGCAATTAGAGTAGAAGTAGCCACTTTGTCATTTTTTGTGATAACCTCACTTTTTGGTCTGTATGAGATGCCAACATGCCTTAGGGACGCTAGTGCACTGTGTTGTTGTTTATATCCCGCGTTGTTGTCCTTTGGCCGAGAGCTTATCAGTTTGTCTAGGAAATCTTCATGACCCGCTCTTTCTGATTCTAGAACTGTCACACTATTCTTGAGGTAGTTTAGGGTAGTTCACCCCATGAGGCTCTCTGAATGAAGAGAACTCATGAGTAGCGAATCCCCCTTCTCTACACCTACCATGATATTGTTATATGGTCCTACCATGCATATCAACTTCAAAACCTCTTGCCACATTCCATGATTACTCCTTAGACCAATGACCCCATCATTGCCCTACACTCTAAACTTGTTTCCTTGCTATAAGGATCCATCAAGTCCTCCATATATTCCTGTCCACCTTCTCGAACTACCATTGCATCATCTACACAACCTTCATGGCCTAACCATGTCTACACCCTTATGTCCCCTTTCACAGGCTCTCATAAAACTCCAAGTCCCTCACTCCATTTGAACTAACTCCATGAGGCTTTCCACTTATCCCATAGTATAGTCCCTAGCTTCCTTGATAAGCTTCCAAATCCAACATAGATGGTTTGTCATGCATCCACCTTTGTTCTATTATTTCTTAAGTTATTCAGTCTCACAATCCTTCCCTAACTTGCTCCTTTAATTTTTGATTAGTTGGAACTCCTTAAGTCCTCTTTGCATCCTTGATTTGCCCCAATACTATCCCAATATTGACATCTAACCTTGGCCTACTTAGTTCCTTGAACTGTTTGAGCCTTTTTTCCATTCCATGGGATGGGGATGGCTAGACTCTCTAAGCTAGCTTCTTTTTCCATCTTCTCATATATGGTTAGAATGGCTCAATGCCTTGTCCCACATAGCCCTACCGACAAATCCTTGACCCTTTGTCCATGCACTCATACCAACTCCATGTAAGAATAGTCTAACCCCTTAGCTCTCATGGACTTCTCTTCACATCCATGCTTGCCTCACTAAGTTCCTTAAACTCTTTATTCATGGCCCATCTAGACATCATTGATATTGGACTCCATATCCTACTTGGTGATGCTCCATGAACTACTTGCCTTTAGATCACTCCTTCAATGGCCTTTGCACTCCATAACATTTAGTTACCCATATAAATTCATCTCTTAGATTGTACTCTTGAAATATACATAAGTTCACCCATAAGCTCTCATATCCAAACCTTGTCCTCAAGGATACTCTTGTCCCTTCACCATGGGACTAGAGGTCTTGGAACTCTCTTACATCCCTTACATTTATATGCAACCTTCTTGAGCACCCAATATAGACACCCAACCTTCCATCTACCCCCAAAGTTAGTAATTTTTTTAATTGATTTTATATTTAAAAATTATAATATAACATTTAATATATAATATTCATAGTTTATAATGTTTTTAAAAATATATATTTTTTTTCACAAAATATTTTAAATTATTTAGTAGTTTTTTAGCATCCACAAGTTCAATTATATGATCCAAAGCTCACTGAATGAGATGATTCATAATTCATTCTAAATTAGTAAACTTCACTTGTAAATCAATTAAAAACTACAATACATTGTGAAATTTTTGCACTCCAACCCCAACAATCATTAAAAAGTTAAAAATTACTCTTGTTTTTCAAAGTAATTTTAATTTAATTTTTTAATAAATTTTTCCTAACATCATAAAACCTATTATTATTTATAATTAAAAATTCCGAAACTCCCTCTATAATACCGGTTCCTTAAACTTCCGATCTAATTTTAAAATAAAATAAAAACTAAAAAAAACCTATTAAGTTAAATTGATTTCTTCTCCTATACCTGACAAAAACAATTTATTCTGAATATATCAGTTCTTTGATTTGATTTGATTTCTTATATTGTCCCCGTGTGAGTATATGGGTAACCCCATAGAAGGTGTCCATTTAACCATAATTTTTAAATTTCGATTAATTAAAAATTACGTTCGAATAAAGTACGATGGAATACGACGCATGAATCTACCAAGAAAGTTGCGCCAATTCAGGCAATTACTTTTCTGGAAACCCAATTATTGTGGGATATTCGCTGGCCGGACACTACCAAAATATCTGAGATTCCCATTCAGAATTTGCCTAAATTGGCGCAAATTCAATTCTAAGAAACTCATATGGTCGGTGGGGCTGCAGCCAAAATTTGATGGTTGTGTTATATAGAATCAAGAAGATCGAATAATATGAAAGCATGAAATTCTTACAATCTATCATGTTGGTTTGTAGATTTTTAGATTAGATTATAGATTATGTGTGTAGATTTTTAGATTAGATTATAGATTATGTGAGAATTTTTTATTGATATTTTGGATCATATTTTATGATCTATCAATTCTCTTCTCTTGCTTATTTATCTTGATGATAGATCATGGATTGTGATTGAAAACTTAGATGAAGAGAATATTCACATAGTCTAATCCAGATATGAATTAAATTATTAAAATTTATAAAAAAATTAACAACTACTAATTAACAATATTTTGTTTCCACAGTTCATAATATTAGATTGCTCAGATTTCTAAATTTAAACTGTGTGCTATTTTTGAACATCAACATTTCAGATCAAACACCATGATCCATGATCCATCATCAGAATGTAAAATATTTAATTTGTATGTGATTTTTTTAAAATAAGATATTTGTATGTGAATTTTTTAAAATAAGATATCTTCTAGAGAAACGTTGAATAGAGAAACTGAAAAGATGCTGGAGAGATAGGGTTGACTGTCAAATATAGGTCGTAAGGTATTATAAAAAAACCCAACCAATAAAAGCCTCGGTAAACTGATCAGAAGTAAAATAATTTACTCTGTCAACTCGTTATTTATAAACTTCAACAACTCTCTTCATACGATAAACTTGGTATTTATAAATTTGTTGAACAAGGGCAAGGAACGGAAAAGAACAGAAGGCAATGGAAGAATCGAGGAAAGAAATCGTGTGCGTTACAGGAGCGGGAGGGTTTTTAGGGTCATGGATCGTTAACTTACTTCTCCAGCGCGGTTACAACGTGCGGGGCACCGTCCGAGACGTTGGTGTGTATGGCTGTTTTATTTAAAAAAATAAAAAAAATAAAAAAACTTTTGATTGATATGAGTCCCGAGTTCTAATCTCCTTGTGAATGAACATGTCGCAGCTGCATACGCATAATGTTCTGAAAATGTCGCGGCGCTTTGAATTTATCCGCTGGCAATTTAGGTTGACTTTTTTTTTAAGTTTTTTGTTTGTGTTTACACGCTCTTGAACTTCGGATAAATTTTACACGCGTCATGGATTTGGAGTTTAAATGGAAGAAAGCTGCCATCTAATTTTGGCAGTGATTAAAACTAGCATACTGACTATGTCGTGAATAACTGTTGAGAAACTGTAGGAATTTCTCTGATAAGTTTGCAAAAATCCATATGATTTACATACACATTGACGCGAATTTCAGAATGACTACATATTTAGGCGCAATCTGTCATTGAGATATAATATTTCAGGGAAAAGAAAATTGTTTTCTTTTAAGTCATTTTATTCCAGTAGGAAGAGTTTGGTTATCCTTCAGAGTCTGCATAAATATGCAAGTAAACAGTAGACTAGCTGTAAAATAAGTTGTGTGATTATTGGCATGGATTTTAAGGATATCAAGCTAGCTTTAAAAAATAAAATAAAAATAAATTTTTTAAATAGAAAATATTTTACATGGAAAAGTTTGAAAGGAAAATTAAGCCTAAGAATGATGAGTAACGGATGTAGAATGTTGGATTCCATTTATGGAGTTAAGACACTTTCTGGTTTACCTTGCCATATTCTATATTGAATGTCTAAAAAAAATTATTCAATTATGGTAAGTTGACTTTATTACTTGTTTGCCCTTGATGTCTGGGGATTGCTGGAAGACTAAAATTGAATTCCTTAACTTCATTATTTTCGAAATTAGGAGTTAATGTCTCTACCCTGTCCGAAAGGAGAATAATGACCATACTTACGAGACTTTACATAGTTCAGCCTTGACTGGACATGATCCATATTCCAGGCTAACTCGGACTCAGTTAAAAACTAGTTCAAAAAGACAAGGCTATTCCAAATGAGGTCGTTGACCTATAAGTAAGGGTTTATGTTTCTCTGAATTGTAATCAACTCTCCTAACTCAGTCGATTTAAATTCATTTTGTTGTCTTGTGTAATGCAGATCCCTTAAACGACTTAGGAGAGTCTTACAACTATTATAACGAACTTCATGGATCTAACTATATGATAACATTTCCATTTTAGGAAATGAGGGAGCATGCCTTGAACACGTAAGATTAGTGAGGTCATATAATTCTGAAGCTTCTAAGATATTTCTTGATGAACAAGTTATCTTTGGTGCTCAAGATTCTTATGCTTTTAAGAAATTTTGACTTTTCACCCATTTACCTAATAGGAAGGTTTACACTCTTCTGCAAGAGACTTTAATCAACATAAGGAATACATTCAAAATATACAACAAAATTGGAGGAAAATCATTGTATAGATTACAAAGACTCCAAAAATTGCTTGGGACTAGCTCTCCTGTTGCAAGTCAAATTCCCTCATGCTCTGCATAGGTTAATTGTGGCACCTAAAACTTGTGCATATTTTTTCCTTGTGACAAAAGATTTATAATGTTGGCCTAACTATATCAACTAGAAGAGTCAGGCTTGTAATTTTGAATGTTGAATTGAACAGCCAGAAGAGGGATTCAGGAAATGCTTTTCATAAATGAAATAATCTTAGGGATGACTAGCAAACAATGGGAGAAGGAAGAAAATCTTCATGAAATTCAGTGAAACCATACAACTTAATGGCTGAGTTAGGATAAATAATCCATAGCCATGAACTATCAGACTGGAATATAGAAAGTTAGAATGCAATGGGATAGATATAGCTAAGCATCCTTACTCTGCATAGAAGATTGCCAATTCGAAATTGTAAATTCAATCAATGAGGACAATCCTAAAAACCAAAAACTATAATTCATCGTAAGGTTAGTCGGATATTTTTAATGAACACTAACAAACCTTACCAATTGACGAACCAACAAATCTAACTGTTTTGGGACGGTATTTGAAACATTAAGGAAGAGTGTTCCAAACTTATCTCCATCCTTTAAGGATGAAAGAAAAAAAAACGTTAAATAAATGTCCATGTTCATCTTTGCCTTGGAGAAATCAAAGTGTTTTGAAGTAAGTTAGATACACAGAGCAGGATTGACATACATTAATTTGCTTCTCCAGAATTCTCTAATGAAGATATATTATAAGAGTTTTGAAATGTCGTTGTCTTACAATATAGAGAATTTATATTAAAGTTTTGCAAAGGAATTAAGTGTTTTGGTGAGATTGCCTCCTCACTCATGCACCTCCAGATTTGTATAAAAAGTCCAATATCAAGTATTAATGAAGTTCTGCAAATTTAGCTTCTCTGCTATCCCTTGGATTTGACCATTAACCTTCCATATCATACATCTTTAATGTATTCAGAACCCTTCCATTTGGGCATTTGAAGTGAAAGACCTGCCCAGCACAATCTCCTCCACGTCTTGTCTTTATGGATAAGAGGATTAAAAAACATGAACTACATCTTGAAGGAATATTTCTTGTCCACTTCTAGACTTATTTTCCAAACATGCTTAAGGTAAGCAATTCTAATGAGATAAAATATATTACTTCAATGCTGTCTTCAGGCTGCTCAAGGTATGCATGATAAAAATCTGGGAGTATCGGCAAAAATGTAAAGTTGTTCTTATGTGTGAATGCCCTCACACATAATCTCCATATATAATATTGAGTTTTTCTATCCCATAAGCATAGCTATAGGCCTACCAAATTAGTTATCATATATTATCCTACCGAGGTCTGCATCCAATGGTGAAATACAAGGCTAGAAATTGAGTTCCTACATGGAAATTTTACAGAAGCTCAACTGAAACTCCATTTTTATGGTGGGCAGAGACCATTTCCAAGTGAGGATAATGTGCTTGATGTTCATTAGGATAGCATATGAATTGGGGCCAATAAATTCAAAAACTACAATTCAGTCAAGCTTCATCCTAAAATTTTGTAAGTCATCTGCTGATACGGGATGTAATAATTGAATCTCACCGATAGTCCATATTTCATGGTATATAGTCATTGAAACATGGGTGCTAGATTTCTGATGAACAAGGATCCTAGACAGCAGTAGTTTTCACTGTTGCCAGAAAAAGACATCCAACTAAGCCACGTGTTATACTTTCAATTAGCAAGAATCATCCACTAACATGGCTCTTACACTTATCAAAGGAAAGAGTTATCCAACTGTTATAAACATACCTGCTTATGGCAGGTAACAGTTATCATTCCTTCCATGAATGTTTGCTTATCAATAAATTTTCAGTCCATGTCAAGCTTAACCAAATATGCAAAGTACATAAAATTTTATAGTTGAATGATATCAAGTCAAATAAAGCGAACAGGGTTATCACAGCTTTTGAAGAGATAAAATGATCAGTCAAATACCTTAGTGAAAGAAAAATAATCTAGTTTGATATTTCAGTGAAACTACAGACTGAGGAAATTGAATACTGCTAGAGCCATTCAGTACTGTAAATTCTGGTCAAAACCATACCAATAAGTTAAAATATGGTAGATCTCTTCTTTATCTTGGTCATTACATATGAGAACAACAGTCAAAGCAGTCAAATGGGATGATGTTACGAAGGTCATTCCATTCAGCCCCATGTTGATATAATGATTGGAAACTCAAGAAGGTGTCTAAGAGAACTGCAGGTCATATAGGGGAAGGAAAGTGAGGATATTTGACTTAAGTTCACTTTGACTTTGACTTGTTGATTCCACTATAATTAATAATTGTGAAAATGGTTGTACTTGTAACTATAATGTCTTAAATGATCCTCTGGATGAAACTAATCACAGTCATATCTCGAGGATGACTACAATGATAAATCCACCTAAGTTGTGCGCGCTCTTCTTAAATTCGTTTTTATATTTTATTTGCTTTTTTAGTTTTCCTTTGAAAGTCTTCGCAAGATTCCTTAACATATTAAAGATTTTACTGTAAACCTATTTATAAAAGTAAGAACGTGGTGACTATTTTGAACAAATAATGGCCTCGCTAGGATGATTGAAGTCATAAAAAAACATCTAAGTTGTAGGCATCATTATCTAATTATTGCTATACTTCATTGAATATGCTAACCTTTTCCAATTAAGGGTTAGCTCTTTGTTTGTTATCATCCAAAATTTTTGTTGTATTGCAATTATTAATTTCTATGTAGATTCAAAAAACTTAAAGATAGTCAACTATCTCCAAGTGCTAGTGCTTTGAATGGATATTTATGTATAGAAAATGGATATACTGAAGAACTGATATCCAAATTGGACTTTTGAAATTCTATGTTTGGATGCACAACCAAAAGGATCATTTTGTTGACAATATAGGAGCTTCAAACAAGGCATCCCTACCTTTTGCTTCCTTATGTTGTGAGGTGTGAATTAAGGTCCTGAAAATATTGCTTGGAAGGCAGGTAGAGATTGAAACAAAATTATGACTTTTTATCAGGTATAGGTGGTACGCATTGCCACCCCCCAGCCCTGCGTCCCTGGCCCCATTGCTATCCCAGGGACACAGGGATGGCAGGGGACATCCCCTGGTCATTCCCTCTCCTCTAGGGCAACAGTGGACGTGTCTCCAAAAATTGTGGACATATCCCCTTTTTTTAGCTAAGAAAAAAAAGAAGTCAGTTTTTTTTTTCAAAAAAAGAGTCATTTACATCATTTTGCAAGTATGACAACGTATTTGATTCTATGACTGCATACAGCTGTAGGAGATCAGACAATTATAAAATGAGAGTATACAGGTGTGGAAGGAACAAAGCATGATTGCATACAGCTTTAAAGTGAAATCAATGAATCACGCATATATCAAATGAGAGAATACAGTTGTAATAAATGTATGTTGTGATTACACTTTCACTTATGATTTTGTAACCTTTTGGGCCTTTTGTCATAAATTGACCAATGAAATCACATGTTACGTTTCTATTTTTCATTGCTGCTATACTCAAATCAATGAACATATTACGTTGAATATTGAATTTCATACAATATATCAATGTGTAAACTTGAATTTTGGTGTCATGTATGGCTCTATGTGTGGTATGTGTGCATGTGCATGTGGGTGTGGGTGTGTGTATGACACCATGGAACAAATAGTTTTATTGTTGAAGACAATATATGAGATTTGTGGACCCTTTTTTTTGTGTGTGTGTGTGTGAGACACCATTGAACACAGGTTTTGACTGGTGAAAACAATATATATGAGATTTGTGGACATTTTTCGTGTTTGCTTTTGTGTGTGTGTGTGTGTGTGAGCGCATGTGTGTGTGTGACAACATGGAACATACATTTTTGTTGGTGAAGACAATATATGAGATTTGTGTGTGTGTGTGCATGTGTGCGTGTGTGTGCATGTGTGCGTGTGTGTGTGACACCATGAAACATAGATTTTTATTGGTGAAGACAATAAATGAGATTTTTGGACCTTTTTTTTGTTTGTGTGTGTGTGCGCGCGCGCGTATGCATGTTTGACACCATGGAAGATAGCTTTTTTATTGGTGAAGACAATATATGAGATCTGTGTACCTTTTTCTTGTGTGTGTGTGTGCGTGAATGCATGTGTGTGTGTTTTGTTTGTGTGCATATGTCTATGTGTGACACCATGGAACAGAGCATTTTATTGGTGAAGACAATATATGAGATCTGTGGACCTTTTTCTTTTGTGTGTGTGTGTGTGTGTGTGTGTGTGTGTGTGTGTATGTGACACCATGGAACAAAGATTTTTATTGGTGAAGACAATGTTTGAGACCTGTGAACCTTTTTCTTTTGTGTGTGTGTGCATGTGTGTGTGAGTGTGTGTGACATCATGGAACTGACAATATATGAGATCTGTGGACCTTTTTCTTTTGTGTGTGTGACACCATGGAACACAGATTTTTATTGGTGAAGACAATATATGAGATATGTGCACCTTTTTATTTTGTGTGTTTGTGTGCATGTGGGTGCGTTTGCCTATGCGTGTGTGTGTGTGTTTCGTTTGTGTGCATGTGTGTGTGACACCATGGAGCATAGCTTTTTATTGGTGAAGACAATATATGAGATTTGTGGACCTTTTTCTTGTGTGTGAGACACCATGGGACATAGCTTTTTATTTGTGATGACAATATATGAGATCTGTGGACCTTTTGCTTGTGTGTGTGTGCACGTTCGTGCAAGTGTGTGTGTGTGTGTGTGCGTGTTTTGTTTGTGTGCATGTGTGTGTTTGTGTGTCACACTATGGAACATAGCTTTTTATTGGTGAAGACGATATATGAGATCTGTGGACCTTTTTCTTGTGTGTGTGTGTGTGTCACCATGGAACATAGCTTTTTATTGGTGAAGACAAATATATGATATTTGTGGTCCTTTTCCTTGTTTTTCTATGTATGTGTGTGTATGACACCATGGAACATAGATTTTTATTGGTGAAGACAATATATGATATTTGTGAACCTTTTCCTTGTTTATTTCTATGTGTGCATGGATATGCATATTCTGCTGTCTTTTGTTGTCCCCATTTGTGAAGTGTGTGTGTGTGTCAATATGTGTATGTATGTATGTATATTCCGCTGTCTACTGTTGTCCCCATCCGTAAAACACCATGGAACATAGCTTTTTGTTAGCTAAGACAATATATGAGATCTGTAGACTTTTTTCTTGTTTTCACTATTGTTTCCACATGGTCCAGAGATCCATTGACATTCCAAGTTAGATGATTAATTCTTGTATTAAGAAATGATAATTTTTCCACTGCATTTCATCTTTGTCAACAAACCTTGTCAAGCACATAACAGTTGCCATCATTACTTTTATGGATTTTGAAGAAATATTGTTTTTACAGGTGTATGTCTGCCAGGCATACATTCATTCTTACATGAAATTCACTAACTTGTAGCTAACCATGAACTTATTTTAAATTGGAATCATTACTAGTATAAATGCTTGTGTTTCTTGTCACTCTAACATAGTCACCATCTGTGAATTCAAACTAGATAAATTTATTGTGTTTTCAGATGATGATGATGATTTGGTTAAAACAAAAGTAAGATAATCTGTTTCAGATGCAAAATGTGAATTCAACCTCAGGAGTCAGCATGATATCCAACACACTAACTATCCCACACACAGGCATTGTCCTGGCTCTGTTAATAACCCAAAATATCAAACACCAACATTGGATGCATTATATCAAAATGTCATTGATGTCAGTGTCTTATAACGTTATATTTAGATTTTGGATTATTGATGTTATAGAAATCAAAGTATTGATGCTAAAATATCAATGAATGATGTCATAACTACAGAAGCTTTATTTCATTACTGAGATTTGTGAATGCAGGTGATGCAAAGAATGCACATTTGAAAAAGCTAGAAGGGGCAAAGGAGCGGCTTGAACTTCTAAATGCAGTTTTGTTGGACTATGACTCACTTTTCACCGCAATCAATGGGTGTACTGGAGTTTTTCATACAGCATGCCCAGTTCCTTCTCATAGGGTTTCCAACCCAGAGGTGGGATTGTATCCAGTAGTAGAGTAGAGTTATATTTTCTAGTTTATTAGTTTATGTCTTGATGCCATTTCAAGTCGTCAATTTCACTTTTCTCAATGTCTTAGTCTAGCTGCCTAGCTTGCATTGCATTCTACATTCCTCAGGGTTGTGCTTGAGTAATTGTTTTAGACTGGAGGTTTCTTTATATTTTGAACCAAATTTTGCAGATAAAGATTAAATTTCAATTATTTTAAGGATAATATATAAATGTTATATCTTATTTGCTAGATAGATCTAGTTTTGTTTAGCTGGTAGTATGTGGCTATTGCCATCTGTTTCACAAAGCCATTTACTTTTGCTTAAAATACACTTAGTAATGTCATATAGGACATACCAAATAATTATAGACATGGCCTCATTTATCTTAAACATCACGTTTATTATGCAGTTACATTATTCTTGCATGTCCATAAAAATGATTGTTTGAGACTTCTGTTACTGTGTGGGCATTAGTTTGGCTGTTTCCATTTCAGGTAGAGATGGTTAGTCCTGCTGTGAAGGGAACTTTAAATGTATTGAAGGCATGTTCAGTGGCCAAAGTGAAGCGTGTAATTATGACATCATCAATGGCTGCTGTTATTATGAACCCAAGTAGATCTCTGGATACACTGGTAGATGAGAGCTGCTGGTCAGATCCAGAACATTGTGAGGCGACCCAGGTAAATCATGTAATTGATTTTTAATATTTGTCTTATATGCATAGTGGATATTTTATTGAAATAGGACCACTACATGGTAAAATTCATTTACTTGCAATATAAAGAAAGTTCCATTTAGTTTCTAATCATTTGATTGGAGCCATGGATATCTTAATGTACTTATATATCTTTAGTTGAGTGTGTAAACTGTGTATGTATGCTAGTATAACAATGATAACAGGATATTTAGCTTAGCTAACTCCAATGTTCTTTTTGTTTGTGCATGCTATTTTCTTCAGAATTGGTATTTCATGTCAAAAACGGTCTCAGAAAAGAATGCCTGGAACTGTTCAAAGGAGTTTGGCCTTGACCTTATCACCATTTGTCCATCTTTGATTTTGGGGCCCATGTTACAGCCAACTATCAATGCCAGTTGTCTTTTTATTGTCAAGCTTCTGACTGGTAAAGTGTAGCTGACTAATACATTTTTTAATTCTTCTCCTGGAGCATACATTGGTGCATGTTAATATTCAATGGTTCAATAGCTAGCAGCCTAGCATAATACCTAAAATATTCTTCTATTCTTGCTTTACCTTTCTAACACCTCTCATAAAATGTCTTAGCACAAGAACTGAAAAGATAACCTTGAAAGTTCAATCTTCCATAGCTCTAAGTGTGATCTGTAAGAGTGTTCATTCCTGACAATTTCAGCACACTTTAAATATAAAGAACAAATTTTTTTTAGCTCATGCCTTTGAGTATGAAGAATGAAAAATTTCACAGTACTGTACAATACCAAATCTTTGTTGGGACCATTCAGTTTTTTTCCTTGCTTTTTTCACTGCACAGTGCACCTTTGTGCTCACAATTGAATTTTTTTTGGCTGAGATTTTGTTTTGAATTTTAACAAATCTGAGATACATTATTGATTTATAATAGAAAACACAAACATCTACAGATTTTTCATTTGAACCAAATTAATGTAAACAACTAGAATAGGAATTAGCAAAATACAAGAGAAAGATTAAAATTGTGTATCCCTGGAATATCTGGTGGTTTAAACTGGCTAAATAACCAGACAGAAGAAGATTGCAATTGGCTAACTAGAAATTTTCTAACTTTTTGTAGCAATTGGGACACCAGCATCAGGCTTGGACACCAGTGCTGGATATGGGTGCTCCTGTTTGTCACTGATGTTGTCTGGGTGCTCCTGTCAGCCACCAGTGCTGAGTCTGAGCACTCTTGTAGGTTATCAGAGAGGTGTAGCCTCTGAAATTCTTAGCACTTGCTTGTCTATGTGTTCTGATCTCTCCTCTGTCAGTATTTCATCCAAAACGTTTAATATTTTATTATTGCAATTTGAAGCTAGATGGGGAGCAAAAATAGGCTTGGGTTGTTTTGCCTCAGTTAGTCCCCTAGGTGGTATTTTTCAACCTTTCAACTATAGCCTTGGAAATTTGGTGCGTGTGTGATGTCTATAGATTTATGCCTACAGGAATAAAACCCTAATTGAAAATCTACCTATAGTTTTGTGTGCAAGTGATGAAGAGACATAAGTGATGAAAGATGTTGAACTGATTTAGGGAATGAAATTAGGGGGTTTGTGATCAGATCAATGGGAAACCATAATGAAGATAAGAATGCAAAGGAATAGGGATTATAAGAGGCCATTGGAAAGGAAATTAGGAATACAATAGATGAATAGCAAATGGCACAATGGAAATAGGATGACAAGGAGGATCTAGCTATGATGAAGAAGAAATTGGCAATGGAGGATCAAAGGAAATGCAACTAGGGATCCTTCTGCAGATACGTTCAATGTAGTAGCTTCAGAAACCCTATAGCATGAGAGAATAAATGAAAAAACTTGTATTGGGAGCAAAATTGTGAGTGGATACCTCTCAAATGAAAGCTAATATGGTTTTACATCATGCCCCAAGTCTAAATGACCATTTGAAAGCATGTTAGGGCAACTTAGAGATTAGGGTTATAGCTTTGTGTAAAATTTCAAATTCTCAAGTTAACCCAAACACTAGTGTTCGGAGTGCATAAGTGTTGAGGACACAAGAGTTTGGAGGGCGTAGGTGTCTTTCTGAGTTTAGATCTAAAACTATTGGGGTAGTTTTTATGGGTTTGGAAAGGCTTAGAAGTGATTTTAAATCAGTCCAATGTCATGTAAAAGGACTAGAAAAGTCACAAATGAATCTTGGAACACATCTTTGGGAGTGGACACTAAAATGAGTGTAGAAATGTAAGGTGGAGATTGCAAAGTAGGCAATTTCCAATCTTACAAGAAGCACCAATCCATCTTTAAGAGGAGCACAAAGTTCAATTACAACAACTTCAATGCTGGAACCAATCTCTTTTTAGTAGGGAAAAAATAAATCACAATTTTGTGGTGGCATCAATCCCCCATTTAAAGGTGTAAAAATTCTTTATTACAACTTTAGTAGTGAAATATACCCATTGTTTAGAGATGTGAAAATTCCGATCCCAATAACCTTGGGAAAGGAACCAATCTATCTTTGATTCTTTAGAGGAGAAAATATTTAATTTTCAACTTCGGGTCTTCTTTTATGCATCTTTTGGATGAGGTCAAGTTGTCATTCCTAACCAAATTAATTTAAACACCAATTGGTTTCCTAGGAACAATCTTCCATAGAGTGAATCTAATAAGAATTTCTTGATCTGATTGTTGTTATGTGTCAAGGAATATAGCAATACTATCAACTCCACTAGATTCCTATGAACATTCAAGTCACTATCACTTTCTTCTACTTGGAACCTATGTTTCTCTATGGTTTTGGTCGTTACAAAGTAGGTTAGCAAAAGGGTCCTAATGCTTGGCCAAAATTTGTAGGCAATCTAGTCACATAATATGGTG
This sequence comes from Sequoia sempervirens, assembly GCA_007258455.2. NCBI lineage: Eukaryota > Viridiplantae > Streptophyta > Pinopsida > Cupressales > Cupressaceae > Sequoia > Sequoia sempervirens. The sequence continues at coordinate 18,157 of VDFB02302591.1, read as the reverse complement.
ATTCTTGGAGTAGTGTTTACATCAAAAATTCTAAATTTTGATAAACATGATTACTAGTCAACTGCACCTCATTGCAAAGGTTGTCAATAAGGACTTGTAACTTGATTAATACTTTAATGTTGAAGATAATATCAATGGGCCAAGGGTTATAATTTAACATGAGCTCAAGGTCTATGAATGAATCAAAATGTATTGAAGAAACAATTAGGAATTATAGACAAACAATACATTTAAAGTCAGGTCTTATCATGATTCATTATTTAAATGAGAATTAAAGAAAAAAATTATATTATTGCCCGTAAATGACCAAAAGCAGGCTTTTGTGACTCAAAAAGCATATTATATTAAAGTTGATAAATACAAGGGTAAAAATAACCTAGATTATGAAAAGTAACTAAGCACTAAATGTAATGTCCCCCTTTTGGGATTTCCCTAAAACTTTCCCTAGAATCAAAATTTTAATGTAGTTAGGGTTATAACTAACCAATTAGGTGCTTGAAGCAATAAAACTTGGCTTAGGTCTTGTAATCATGTTAGGCAATAATGGAAATACAATTCATAATTTCATATGATCAAACCTTATATTATAAATGTCTTATCTATTTAAACATACATAACTATTTCAAAGCGATATAAACTACACAGTATCCATAATGCATTATGGGAGTTTAATCATAATAGGACTTGGATGAGAAACATGATAAGTCCGCCCGAGGCTATCCATACTAAGCCCAAGAGTGGATATACCATCCCTCTTGGCCCCAAGCAACAAACACACAGGCATCCAACATGGGATAGTGGATAAACTTGTATCTGCTTTCCCTATCCATGCTGCCTTATCCATCCCTCTTATGATTGAAACTCCTTGAATCCATCCTAACAACCAATCCATGTAGAGATTGGGGAAAAGCTACAATAGGAGGCCCGTATATTCTCCTTTCTAAGCCCAAGGGTGGATACTCACCCCCTTGGCTCCAAGTGGCCATCTTGGAGTGGTGTACTTAGAAAGAAATCTAGTATCTACTCACCCTACTGGTATTTCCCCCACTCCTCCTTATGGTTGCTTGATGAGAATTACAAACATTAAATATATTCAAATTCATAGAGATTATACAAGAATAAGTATATCATTATACACAATAATCATGATAGAGCATACCACAATACATGCTAAGATATAAGACTGCTATATGCAAATATAATAATGATTACTGACTTCTGCCCTTGTCTGTCGAGTGCCGATAATTATATTTGATCTGGTCCAATTGTCTTGCTGTTCGATCTGTTTCTAATATTCAGAAGATATTGCTTAAAGAGAAACAAATAGATTAAATCAAATGAATAATTACTAAAATGGATTAATAATTGCTTCAAGCATCATTATTGCATATATATATATATATATATACATACATACATACAATATATATATATATATACACACACACACATACATACATACATACACACACACATACATATATATATATATATATATATAATTGTACTAAACTTACTTCCCTTATTATTGATTTATTATTTGCCTTCATATATCTCTCATTGAACTATCGTCTTCCTCCCACATACTTCTCGATATCTGCTCAAGTTCCAAATGATAATCCATTTCTTTCAATCTGCTGCTTTATTCATATTTCTAATTGATTCCTCCATTTGATATTCCATTTCATGATTATATCTGCTGCTATACTCAGAAATATCTTCCAGATTTCTCATTTATTTCCCTCCATGATGTCTGCCTTGTCCAAGTGATGAAGGATACACCCCTTCATTCTTAAGCGCTTCCTTTTAACTTAATCACTTTAATCATTGCCTTCTATAAATACAGTCACTGCCCCTTTTTGAAATATAATCGCTGCTCTTATAACTAATATAAGTTTCTAATGCCTTATCTATATCCGCTGCCCATATATAATCTCATCGCTTCTCTTTTATCGTTAATAGCTACTTATTATATGACATCTTAGTCGCTGTCTATTACAGCATGTAATCATTGCTTACCATTACCCTTATTTGATCACTGCCTTTTAGTCATGCTCTTTATCATATTCACTGCTGCTGATATTTTATATCAATATTTTATATGTTTTCTTATTTTAACATATTTATTTTTATATTAGTTTTATGTATTTTTTATATTATTATATTATAATAATATTAAATTGTTAATATTTATTTTTTATATTTTTAATACTTTAGTGTTGGTCATGGTGGGGGCATGACACTAAACACTAAAGAATGTAAACATAACAAAAGGGGTAAACCTAAATCTATTAATGCACTAATTGTGAGAATGAAGTATGAGTACAAATAGCCCTATGATGGGTTAACCTCTTAGTCAAATATGACGATAATGAATATGAAAGCAAGAGATTAGGATGAGTTAATAAAAACTATGCACTTTTGTTGTAAGGTTAGGGCTAGACCCAAAAACATCATTATCTCCAACTATGCAAGAGCCAATAAAGGATATGCCAATGCTTATAGAGGAAAACTCAATATTAAGAAGGATAGGTTGGACAAATCTGAAAGGAAATTAAGTATTCCACCTAAAACCCCATGTAACATCCATAACCAATGCAAATTATAGAGAAAAACCTAGTAATGTGTGCTTGCCTTTGTGATTGTGATGTGGAGAAAGTAAGGTCCTCAATACCAAAACAAAGCAGATCCAATCCAGCTGGATTGAGATTAAGGGGACTAGAAGTGGGATGCTTTGATAATAATACACAAAGAAGCACCTCCAACACACTATCAACCCTCAACAAATTAGTTGTTTCATGCCTTAAACACTTACTGTTGATTGCAACAAATATTTTAGAGGATACAAGTTGGTAATGAAGCATCTCATGCTTAGAGAAAATGCGTCCATTAGGGAATATGAAAAGAAAAAACAAGAGCTAGTTGGCTACTACAAGAGCTCAAAGAAAGGAGAAAACTCTCATTCTCTCATATCATGCATTACAAAAAATTAATGCACCTTAGAGCTCAAGATTGAAGAATAGGAAAAAGGTCATTGGCTGTTTTGGTATATTTAAGAGCACACAAATTTTTATTGTTAGGAATTGGTAGCAAATTTGAACCAATTTCCAAGTCATGATTGCTAATGTAAATAATATGCCATTAAAGGAAAGTGCCATGATACCAACCCCAACATTAATGATTACTATCTTGGTTCGTCTATGTGTATCATTCCTCTAGTAGGTATAGATGTTATTTTTGACATACAGTGGTCGGAACAATTTATGACCATTTCCACGAATTCTCAAGACATGTTCATTAGCCTTACTTAAAAAGGAAATTCTTATAGTCTCAAGGTTCTCAACTTTTGGCACAAGGGGTGTCTAGTTTTTACACAATTTTGGTGGAACACCCTTCAAATATTTAAATGCCCACAATAACACATCCTTGTGGTTGAGGAAAATTAAGAAAGAAACTTCTTTCAAAGCTAGATACATATCATCTTCCACATGTAATTACCCATGGGGTATTATCCATCCTAAGATCAACTTTACCATCTTAGATCCCCACCATAGTTCAAAAACTCAAATTCAAGAAAACTTATGACTTTTATAGACTTTAGAAAAACTCGACATATTAAAAAAATCATAAATATGTAAAATAAATTAAATAATATGCAAAATATTGAATCTAGAAAACTTAATACCTTTTTGGTGTCAAGATAAACAAAGTTATTGATGCTCTTTTGGGTGTTTGAATGACCTCAAATGTGCTTAGGTTGCACTCACACCTGTAAGTTTTATAGGTTTGGCACAAAATGTTGATGGCAAGGCTTTGAAGATTTGGTGTTTTCTACCATAATTTTCCCACCGAAAATTTGCAAAGAGCACATTTATAGCTTTGTAAGTAAACTACATTTCACATGTTATAAATGTATACTAGCTATGAGACTTTGATTTAACTTATGAAGGACATAATTTTTCTTTTACTTGGTTGTTGAGTCATTTTCCTTCAAATGCATAGAGGTGAAGAAAATAACTTCTTCTTTGCACCCTTGTAAATCTGCAACTCGTCAAAAATTTTCTCTAAGGATTTTTTTAGGCACCATCCTCTATGCATGTATTGAGGCTATCCATGACATTCTCATCGGCTCTAAATAAATCCAAGAATTAAAACTTGGGATTCAAGTGATTGGCTATAGTATCCATCTTTACAAAAACACAAAAGAAACAGTTTCATGCTTCTCATTTTGTAGTGTCCTAAACTACTAGAAAAGTTCTCTTCATGTTTGGAACATTTCAACAAGTCTAGGACTTAGTCATCCTTAAGATCTTTAAATCAATGACCAACCATCTTTAAGGTCTAATGACAAGGTCTTTAGGATTAACATTTGAGTCCTAATGTCACTATTGATGCTTCTTGTTTTGTTCTTCAAACTTCATGTTTAGCCCCAACATAGTTTTGATCTTCCATAATCATCCTAACAAGGAACCATAGGTTGGATCTATTAGAAATATCACTATAGAGCCAATCACAAGGTAACACCCTCTTATCTACCAAAACTTTATGGGTTCCATGTAAAACTAACATGTCATTTCCAGCTTGAGGTGCTCTATAGAATCATGTGAACACCTGAGGCCAGATCTACAAGCACTTTTGTAAGTGTCCATTGTAGCCTATCCATGCACACTAAAATAGGATCAATAGTATTTGTCATTGGCATTGTAGCACTCAAGATTTTCTCTTTTTGCATCAATACCTCCATATCCATCTCCCTAGGTGATTCTTCTAGCACAATATATAGAGATAAGATGGTATGTGACATTTCTCTTATAATTATTGGAATGGTTGTCTTTGTTTGTTTGTTTGACAATTGTTAAATCAGATGGATGACTAGTTCTCTTGCTTTGACTTCTTGCTTAGAGTTCCTTAACAACAACTTGTTGGACTTGTTCCTCTACATTGGCAAGACTATTATTTTTAACTTAACATATACCCTTGTCACTACCACATTAGAATTTGAATCTACTATTTTCATAATGGTTGTTAGTACCATCATTATGGTTTGTAGATTTTGTTGGGTGAAAATTATGTAATCAACTTTCGAAAGATTACACAACTTGGACTTCAGCCACAGCTATGTGAGATGTGAATCTCTCCTCTCGGAAAGGGGAGGCGCCCTTCTTACTGCTAAGAGAAACAATAGTAAATCACAAAAGTAATTACACAATGTACACGAAAGTCACGAAGTGGGGGGGGTGTGTTACATTCATCCTTCTCTCTTTTTTCAGAGAAGATGTTTACAATGTTTCACGTGTTGGAAGTTCCGAATTCTTGATAACTAAAAACTAACAACCAGCAGTAATGCCAATATCTCTATCTCGTCAAAGCGAAGCGTAGAGATACCAGAAGTAATTAACAACAAACAAAAGAAAATAAAATGGGAAAGCTCACGAAGGCACAAAGTCGTTCCGTAGCTTTATCAATGTCGGATCTGCATAAACGTACCGTTTGCTACGTTAGAAGCACAAAGTCTTCTTAGACGCAACAATTCTTCGAACAGCATGAACGATTACAAGCACAAAGTCTTGTAGATCATCCAACCAAAATGTCAACGAGCACGAACGATTACAAGCACAAAGTCTTGTAGATCCTTCGACAAAGTATCCAATGGAATGAATAATTATAAGCACAAAGTCTTATAGATTATCCAACAAGAACATGCATGAGCATGAATGATTATAAGCGCAAAGTCTTATAGATCACTCAACCAATGATAAACAAAATAACAATGCAATCTAAATAACGGATGTAACACAAAGTTTACATCAACCACTTAGAGTCTTTCAGATTTCTCGAACTAATCACTACCAAATCAAATCAACTTACAAAAGTATCGAATCCAACACAAAGTTTGGCTTGCAATCCTTTCCTTTATTGATTGAATCTCATTCACAAAATATGAACGCAAAGTTTCACAAGTTTGCTTACAAAAGGGCAGCACTTCGTTGCAAAAGGCTAAAAGATATGTTACAATGAAAATCCCTCACAATATATAGAAAGAGGGATGAGCAAAATAAGGAAAGAGATTGAGAAAATTAAGGAAAGTTAGGTGAGCGCTTTTTGGAGATCTCACCTAACTTTGACCAAAGTCAAAGTGTAATTTGTTTTCAAAATATTACATCTTTGGACTTGGTGTAATTACAATTTACAAAATGACATTCGAAAATGTCGAGAAATATTTACAAGATGCATTATGGGATGCACCGGAAATGTCTAACACTGGAGAATAGGAGGCTGCTTCACGTCTTTTTGCATTGGGCGGGAAGTCTTCAAATTTCCTCCTAGTCTCCTGCACGAACTTCTCATCTGGACCAACGGTGTAATCCACAATGGTGTGGATTCTCGTGATCGATCTCATGGCAGATGAGTGAACCTTCTTGCACCTGTCAAGATGCGTCTTCAGGTTGTCCAATGTGAGCCTTGTATCAAAAATGATGTTCAGTGAAGCTTCTGAGAAGTCTGAACTGTCAATCAAATTCATGATGGCTTCTTTGAAGATCAGGGATATTTCTGCGGCCGGTAGGAAGATACGATTGTCCTCAAGAATTTGACCAGGCAACTCTCTGATACTTTTGTCAAGAATGTTGCGATGCCCATCGACATCTTCCTGTACTTGGTGAAGGTCTTCAATGAGAGATTGAACCACTTGGATCCTGTGCTTCAGTGATTCTTTTACCTCTACAAACTTTTCTTTGTCGGGAATTACCCCAACCTCCACCAATTTGCTGAGCTTTACCTGTTTCATTTCCGACCATGACAACAGGCATTTTTCCATGTCTCTGCGCTCCTGGGAAAGTACGCCCTTTTCTTTGTCAAGCTCTGTGGTGAGCTTGGCCAACATGGTGGTTTTCTCATCCGCAGCCAAAATTATCTGAGATCCGTGTTCAATGATCTTTTCAACAAAGTCATACAACACTCTGCCTTTGGAGGCGAATTTCTCAGCTTTCTTGACAGCTGGGTCTTCAATACTTACCACTGTCAGCGGTTGTGCATTGCTTGGAGAACCGGCAAGTCTCTTTACAACAGTGGCATAATGCTCTGCCCTCTGTTTGTACATGTTACGAGATTGCTCAACTTTGTCCAGCCTTCCTGCCAAGATATCCAAAGTGACTTGCGCATCGGCTTTTGCACTTTCGTTGGTAACCTTGCCAAGCTGGACCTTTGTTACTGTGTAGTCCTCCATATTGACATCACCTTCTTGATTCGGTGGTATGCCAATTTCAGCATACTTGTGGCTAGATTTATCAACATTCAGCCTCGAGTATACTTTTGCCTTCTTCTTCCCTTTAGCCTTTGGAAGAACTATCTCTTCAAGGTCGAGTTCCTCTGGAGAAATCATTTGCTTTTTACGCTTCGACACTTGAGATATTAGCCAAGGAGGAAGAAAAGAAGTGTGAACTTCTGGATTTACTGTCAAGTCGGTCGCCATTGCCACCTCTGAAGTTATTGGCACATCTGAACTCACCAATGGTATCGTGACAATTGGAGAAGTGTTTGTCATCATTGCTCCTGTAGTTGACACATTGAGCTGATCACGCATCGACTCATTCATGAAACGATTGAATTCGTTCTCAGAAGTGATATCATAAGTTGGCGAAGACAAGCTAGGAATGGACGATGGTGGGCTTGACAGTATATCAACCGTATGAATGCTTGTGACTGATGGAGTAGCAAGCTGGGTTGATGCTGCAGGGATAGGGGATATCTCGGCTGCAGGAATGCTCGTGGTAGGAATAGGTGACGAGGGAGCAGGAGGTGAAGGAATTCTTGACTCAAAAGGGGTATGAGGAGCGTTTGAAGTCACGGGCGATGATGTTCTGTGAATTTCCTCAACTACGTTCTCGGGAGGAGAAGTAGTTATTTCTTCATCATGCTCGGGTTCTGTTTGATACTATCTTGCCTCTCGTTCGGTTCGCCAGTCACCTTAGGATCCTTCTTGATCTTTAAACAGGACTCGCTGCCAGCTTCAGAAACCTCTTCGGCATCGGAGTCTGCTTCTGCTGAATCTTCATCTTCAGCGGATTGGTCGCTTGAAGTATCTTCTTCATCGGAATCTATCTCCTCTGAGATGGGCTTTTTACCCTTAGAGCGAGATGGATGAGATTCCGTCATTTCTGTCTCTTGGACAGCCTGGGTATCTTTTTTACCAACAGTGAACTTAATCCTAGGGCCTCTCCGCGAAGAAGTGGGAACGGCCGCTGACTTGTTTTTGTCGCGAAGTTCTTGCTGTTGGCGTGCTTTTGCCTCGGACTCTTCTCCTTCTGAGTCTGTCCTGAAACTTTTCATTGCATAACCATGTTTGTGTAACCATTCTTCTGTATTGGCTAGGATTGGTCTCAGCCTTTCTCTCATGCTGGTGACCTCTTTCCTAGACCACTGTATTGCAGGTAACGGCCTCTTAGCAACGCCTTGTTCATCATAGGCAGCGTTCATGATATCACCTGGATCCTCAAAATCCTCTGGTAGGTGCTTGATACCAAGATCTACGATTTGTTGGTATCAATGCAATAGTCCATTTCGAGATGGCTTCTTCATCTGCAATGCGCGGTGTCTTCAAAGCGGTACCTGTGTTGGTGACCTTTTTGCAACTTCTTTCTGACATCTCGGTAGTCAAAATCAAACCTATACCTGTAGGTTTTGATGGTCATGATCTGCATCTCGGCATAGACAGACTTAGCTTTTTGTGCAGTTTGGATAGTAACGATGAAATTCGGTGGGAACTTGAATCCGCAGCTTGTGGTTGCTTCTTAAGTTCTTTCTGCCGACATCGGTACCGTATGTTTCCACAGAGAACCACTTATCCGAAGGATCGCGTGGTAACATGTAAGGGACAACGGTGTAACAACCTACTCTCAAGTAAGTAAGCGTTGAATTGAGAAGAAATACATCCAACTTTACTTACCACCTTATAAGCCTCATCGGACACTCTTCTTCTTTCCAAGGATGGATCAAAGTTGAAGAGTAAGGGCGCAAAGAAAGCATCAGTGACCCGTCTGAAATGATGAAAGCTTTCCTTTAGCTCCAACTGATAGAAATATCTGTACACAGGCACCATCATCTGATTCCCCTTTGTAGATAGACCTGGGAATTGTCTCATCACAGCTGCTGCGTACACCAGGTAAGAAGTCATGTAGAACTTCAATGTAGAAGGAGCATTGATCAACTGTTCGTGCATCTCATCACTGATTTGTTTACCCCAGTCAATATGCACTTTCTGCCTCCTTATGATTCTGATGTATTCATACATCCAATCGTGAAAGGTGGATGATTCCGGCAAACCTTTCACTCTGCTCAGAAACGTGATCATATCCTTGACGTCATCTTTGAAGTCACTTCTCAGGAGTCCTTTCGGCCATCTGGAAACAGACGATCTAGGCTTTTTAAGCCATTGAGTATTTATCAACTGTTTGGCTTTATTAGGATCAACATCGAAAATCTCTTGTGCTTTTGATATAGAAATGTCAATATATTTGTCCATGTGAGGAACCTTGAAGACGATGTCAAAGAAATCGGGGTCGAGTCTTAGAATCTCATGCCCGGAAGAATCGATCACACTTCTGCTTTCTCGGATGTAATGAGACGCAACTTGAAGAACAAACTCAGTATTGTGCGCAGCTGTGGGGAACATTGCCACCAAGTGGAGATTACTGTGTACTATTGCCCTCATTGAATCAGGAAGAGGCTTCGTCTCTGTCAACTTTGCAAAGTCAACCAAATCTTGATGGCCAACTTCTGTATCCTTAATTTCTTCAACTTTCGAAAGTACCATAGTTGGCGGATAGACGCCTTGATATTTGTACTTCATCTTGCTTTTTGCTTTCGAAGAAGAAGGAGGTTTCGTAGCAGTCATCAAAAGAAACTGGAACACTGAGCACTCTTAACTGGACGATCTCTGAGAGTAGACTACAATCCGTCTAGCCAGAACAAACACCAATTGTTAGGAAACATGGGAAAGCGTGAAATGAGCACGAGGGTGGAAGAGCATGGAGCGGATGGCGAGGCACGCAAAACGATGCACAAATGCGGAAAGACGAGGTTCTGGAGCGCACTGGTCAAAAATGAAGTTCATTTGGAAGGAATTGGGAAAAGTCAGAAAAAAGTGTAAGGGCGCTAAAATTCAGCGCCCTTACATTTTGAGAAAATTGCTCTTGGTGTAAGGGCGCTAAATTTTAGCGCCCTTACACTTTTAGTGTTAGGCAATTTTTTAGTGAATTTGAAATGTCATGGCGCACAAAATTAGCACTTCAGCTTTTGAGAGAGATGAATTTGATGCAAGGGCGCTAAATTTTAGCGCCCTTACATCTTACAGTTGTAGGTAAAATCTCATCTTCTCAAAAATGTCCTAGCGCTAAAATTCAGCGCCTCTGCTTTTTCTTGAAAATTTTGAGATGCAGATGCATGAGGGAATGGCGATAGCGCTCGAGCTTGGAGAAGGCAATTTGTTCGAATCATGAATGCTTGAACTTGCTTTCATCCTATTACATACGCCTCCAAAGATTAAGGGAATTCTCTTTCACAATGATAAATCTTTTCAACGTTCACCAAAACGCATATAGAGAGAAACAAAAAGCTTTCAACATGAATACATTGGAATAGATACAAGTTCCACAGAAAATCGACCATAGAGGAGAATAAGAGAAGAATGCGTAGGGTGAAGAGAGAAAAAACGCGAAATGGAGAACACCACGCATTTGGGTTAGCAAAGGATTAAATGCGTAGGGTTAGAGAGTAGAAAAGAAAAGAAGGAATGAGCATCAAAACGAAAACGCACAGAGGAAAAAGACGCATATGAATGAAGGCTCCATTGCATAAACGTGTAGGAAAATGCGAATGGAGGAGGACGCGAATGAAATAAAGAAAACGTGAATGAAGAAATCAAAACGCGAATGTACAAAGATCATATACAAATGACAAGAGTGAAGACAAAACCAAACGAAAAACTTACCAGAGCAAAACGCGAATCCTGCTGAAGAGGTGAATGGCGAAAATCCTCAAAACGCGAAATGCAGTGGAAAAAGGAACTCGCACAGCAAGAGGAGAGGAGAAAATAAAAAGTGAACAACTCAAATGAGAGATGAATTCATTCACTTAAGTCGCAAAACGAAAATTAAAAACCTAACTCAAGTCGTGCAATAAATTTAGGCACGAAAAGTGGCACGATTGACGAAAAACGCGAAATTGTGAAGAAACGTGCCAGAGGAATGAAAAAAGTTTAAGTGTTGAGAAAAAATGTAATGGCGCTAAAATTTAGCGCTCTTGCATTTTTTGGAATTTTTACTTCATGCAAGGGCGCTAAATTTTAGCGCCCTTACATTTCCAGACTTAGCCAAATTTTGGATTTTCCCTGCAGGGGCGCACTTTTTCAGTGCTACTGCATCTTCCGTAATTTGCAAAGTATTAACAGTGAAATGTCGCGAAAGATCTCGTTTCGAAGGTCTTTGCGAGGAGAACAAGGTGGAATGCTCGAATTGACTATTCGAGACTTGGGAACGCACTTCGAGGTGACTCGAAAATCACTCCGTTGTGCGTACTTGAACTTCACGAATCCTAGGAAACGGACAAGTTTCGTAGGGGGGTTATCCGTGGAACAAGCGCTGCTAGATTCCGCGATAACAGATTTACACAATTTTTACATTCATGTTGAATTTCCTTGTAACTTTTTCAAAAAATATTAGAATCTATTTGTGTGTGCAACATTGGATCATAGGAAAACCATTCACATCTCTTTCTATGCATTGTTGTTCTTGTTTTTGTGATTCTTTGACCACCTTCAAGCATAAGCTTCCAATTCCCACCAATCATAGCTTCCTTTGAGCTTGATGCTGTTACAAGCTGTTCTTTCTTGTTTGAGATATTATAGGGGCAGTCTTTGACTGCTAATCCAACCACTATACATCTCACAAAATTGGCTACCAAGACAAATCATGCTTGTATGTTAGTCCATGCATTATTTTCTCTAGATTTTAGCTTGCTGGACGTTCATATCATGTCCTTTCTAGGGTGATTATAGTGTGGGACTTAGATGTATCTTCACCCTTAGAATTATTTGTTGCCTTTGTCTATGTATTTGTTTTTCCTTTGTTCTCAAAGTTCATGACTTGATCATAGGCATCAATTTACATTGTAGGTGGTGCAATCTTCAATTTAGCTTGGAAATTTGATTGGAGACTGAAATGTGCTAACCAATTTTTTCGAAGGAAAATCACAAAATAACCAGCAATGGATGATTGGATTAGCGTTAGCCTCAAATACAAATCTGAACTTGAATGGAAGATACTGAACTTAAACTGAAGAAACTGAACTTGAATAGAAGAACTACTCAACGTCAAGAATGTGCACTCAAGATCCCACTGAGGGCGAGGTGCTAACATATGACGGAGTTTAAGAAATTGAAATTATGAACTAATTAGGCGGATAACCAGCCATGAGAGAACAATTCCACGCTACCACCAAACAGTGGGGGGAAAAGATTACAAAATAAGCAATTCATCCGCTGCGGCGGGCATCCACAGAACTGTGGGGATTCACCACTTAAGTGGGTACAAGATTTACAAACAATTTAACCACACTGGCGGTAAACCATCCAGGGGACTTTAATGAGAAACAAATCAAATAGTTGCAGCAATAAAAATGGTTAGATTAGTACTACTAATCAAAACCTTACAATTTCAACATGACTGCAATTAGATGAGTTACAATGATAGAGAAGTGAAATTTTGATATAAGAATGAATTATAATAATGTTCTTTGCTTTCCAATGACTGAAATGGTGATTAAACTGGAAACTGATAAATCTGATGCAAATTCCTGAGTTCTGGAAATTTAGAACAGCAAACTGGAAAACAGAAAAACACTCATAACTCACTTATTTCTTCTCCGAATGGCGTGAAACGAATTGCAAAAGCACCTTACAAGTCTGGCGCCCAAGATAGAATCCAGAAACAGCAATCAAAGTCTCTACTTTATTTGGCACGAATCCCAAGACAGCATTAAATGGTACGGCCCTTGAGGAAAATCGACTTTGCAATATAAAATTGAATACTTGGAAATTAATTCTCAAATTTTGTGAAAGATGGCGCCTTCAGTTGACTAATGCATGGCCAAAGTACCCAGAACAAAATAAAATTCGCTTTAGAAGTTATGAACAAAACTCAGCTTCAGCTATGTAAAAACCAGGAACTTCAAAACTGTAGAATTCACCAAAATTCTCAACCTTTAATGCTCAATCTGCTAGTCTGTTGTGAGAAGCAGCAATATTCCAACTAGGTGCTATATTTCAAACACGAAATTGGGAAGGGGCTAGGAGGTAGCATCCTCGAAGCAATAGCAAAATGTCCATAGTCATTTTGACAGCATAACAGTAAGGTAATTGATGGATGAAAAGCTGGAGCAAAGACTGTCAATAAATAAGAACTCAACATGCCTCTTCAATTGCCTGAGAAGCAGCCCAAGAGACACAGGAGACCCTTCAAATTCCAAAAACTATTCAACTTCACAAGGTGGCGTCCCAAAAGGCCTTTAAAAAATTCACTTTATTCAAAAATATAAAAGTGGCGTCCTTTTTCCAAGATGATGAAATATTTGAATAAAGACTAATTAAATTTATGATGAAGGCGTACCCCTTCATGGCCCCACTTTAAAACAACTTAAGTTATCTCCTTAGGCCAAGGTGGGAGTCAACAGTGAATTAGAACAAAAAGCCATTAATTAAATATTTTTGCCAACTGAAGACCAAACCAAATTATAACAACTGCTCCAACTGCCAAGGATTAAGAATTGACAACTGCAACTGCCACAACAAGCATTTACTAAAAATAGTAAATAATATGAATTGCTACAAAAGCCAAGCCCATGAAACCCTAATTTCCACCTCATTCCAGTCTACGGGTTCCGGAATAGACTGAAGAAAGCCAATGCTGATCATTGATGAGAAGGGGACATTACAGTCCGCCCTCCTCGAAATTGCTTGTCCCCAAGCAACTGCAAAGATGGATGCAACAAAATCTGCTCACCTTCCCACGTAGCATCTTCAATAGGCAAATTCCTCCATCTAACCAAATATTCTTTGATTGTCCTTCTCAAAGAACGTTCTCTAGTGTCAAGGATCTCTTCTGGAATCAACACTAAATGACCTTCCTCATCCAATGGAGGTAATTTTGATGTGGCCACCACATTGTGTCCGATTGCCTTCTTGAGGCGAGACACATGAAAAACATTATGTATTTTGCTTTCAGCTGGAAGTTCCAACTCATAAGCAACTTCACCAATCCTTTTGGTGACTTTGAAAGGACCATAAAGCGTGGCTTCAACTTTTCTGCACCACTCTTCTTGAGAGAAGATTGTCTATATGGCTGAAGCCTCAAATAGACCATGTCCCCAACTTCAAAAGACCTTTCCACACGCTGCTGATCAGCGTATAACTTCTGCTGATTTTGAGCTTGTTGCAGATTTTCCTTAAGAGTTTTCAAGATGTCTTGGCTTTGTTGTAACATATCCAGTGCTTGTGGGGCTCTACTATCACCAAACACTAAATCAACAAAGTTAGTATCCTCATAACCATAAAGTGCCTTAAAAGGAGACATCTTAATTGACATGTGATAAGAAGAGTTGTAACAATACTCTCCTAAATGAAGCCATTTAATCCGAGCTCGCTGCTGTCCTGAAACATAGTTCCTTAGGTAGCCCTCTAACCACTTGTTAACAATTTCTGATTGCCCATCTGTTTGTGGGTGATAACTTGTGCTTGGAGTAAGCACTGTCCCACTCAATCTGAAGATCTCCTGCCAAAATACACTTAGGAACTTGCTGTCCCTATCACTGACAATTGTTTTAGGCAACCCATGCAAACGGAACACCTCTCTAAAAAACAGCTCAGCCACTTGAGCTGCTGTAAATGAAGTGGTAACAGCAAAGAAATGAGCAAATTTCGTTAGTCTATCAACCACAACAAATATACAGTCACGTCCTTGCACCTTGGGCAACCCCGTGATAAAGTCCATGGCAATACTTTCCCACTTCTGATTTGGAATAGGCAAAGGCTGAAGTAAACCAGCAGGAAAAGAGTGTTCATTTTTATTCCTTTGACAAATAGGACACTCTCTAATGTAATTCAAGACTTCATCTTTCAAACCTTTCCAAGTGAATCGTTCACGAATCTGCTTGTAAGTCTTGAAAATCCCTTGATGACCAGCAAGGGGAACATCATGAAAAGATTGTAGAATCTTTTTCTTAAGCTTAGATTCTTGTACTAAAAAGATTCTATCTTTATAATAAATTAATCCATCAACCAACTTATACCTTTCATCAACCAATTGACCTTCTAACAAGCTGGTTGCAAACTGATTTTTAACATAATCAGCAGCAATTAATTCTTTCCAATCTGCTGATAACTCACAAATTGACTGCAAATGAGGCCTTCTAGAAAGTGCATCGGCAACTATATTATTTTTTCCTTTGACATATTCAATGTCAAAGTCATATGCTTGGAGTTTACTTACCCATTTTTGCTGCCTTTCATTCAATTCCTTTTGGCGCATAAAATGTTTAAGACTGTTGTGATCAGTCTTAACAACAAATTTACTTCCCACCAAGTATTGACAGAATTTAGACAAAGCATGCATGATGGCAAGCATCTTTTTGTCATAAATAGAGTAAGTTTTTTCTGCCCCTCTCAACTTTCTACTCTCGAAGACAATAGGATGTTTGTCTTGCATTAGGACATCTCCAACTCCTTCTCCTGAAGCATCACATTGTAATTCAAAAGGTTTTGAAAAATCCGGAAGTGCCAACACAGGACACGAACTCATGATTTGTTTAAACTTATCAAAAACCTCTTGTGCTTGCTTAGTCCAAAGAAAAGCTCCTTTCATTGTAAGATCTGTCAAAGGTGCAGCTTGATGAGAATAACCTTTTACAAATCTTCTATAGAATCCACATAACCCTAAAAAACCTCTCAAATGAGAAATAGTCTTAGGAGTTGGCCAATCAAGAATGGCCCTTATCTTTTTTGGATCCACCTTCACACCCTTTGAGCTGATAATGTGGCCAAGGTATAAAAGTTCTTCCATCCCAAACTCACACTTTGACTCTTTGGCGAATAGACATTCCGCCTCTAAAATGGTAAGCACTTCTTCCAAATGCTTAAGGTGCTCTTCCCAAGACTTACTGAATATGGGAATATCGTCGAAGAAGATGAGCACAAACTTCCTCAACTGCTGTCTAAAAATCTTGTTCATACAAGATTGGAATGTGGCTGGAGCATTTGTCAAACCAAAAGGCATGACAAGAAATTCAAAATGCCCAAAGTGGCATCTAAATGCTGTCTTTTCTATATCCTCGTCCCTCATTCTGATTTGGTGATAGCCCGAACGAAGATCAATCTTTGAGAAGAACATTGCTCCATGGAGCTCATCAATAAGCTCATCAATCCTAGGGATAGGATATTTATTCTTGATGGTTTTCTGATTTAATGCGCGATAGTCAACACACATACGCATTGTACCATCTTTCTTTTTGACCAGCACTACTGCTGAAGCAAATGGACTCTTGCTTGGTCTAATAAAACCACTTTCCAGCAGCTCCTTGATGGCTTTTTCAATTTCATCTTTCTGCCTCTTTGGATAGCGGTAAGGTGTAGTAATGACTGGTTTTGCTCCTTCTTCTAATTCACTCACATGTTCAGAACCTCTTTCAGGAGGTCTTCCAGGAGGTAAGCTTCCAAAGACTTTACTTTTCTTTGAAAGTAAGGCTTGAATATCAGGATGATATTGCCTTTTTTCCTCAACCGGGTCAGCTGGTAAAACCATACATTCAGCAGCCCATTCAACTTGATCATGGCGGATCAGCCTTTCCATCCTTTTCAAAGACACAATTTGAGGGCCTCCATTTGACATCCCTCTTAAAACAACCTTCTTTCCATTAGACTGAAATTTTAGCTCCATGGTTTGCAAATTCAATGTGATCTCACCAAGAGATCGCAGCCATTGTATGCCCAACACAACATCAGTGTCTCCTATACCCACCACATAAAAATCATCCTTAATTTCATGATTCCCTAATTGCAAAGATAGATTAGGAATTCTCCTTGTGCAAGACATAGTGAAACCATCCGCAACCATTACTTTGAAACCATCAAAATTTTCAGTCTTTAAACCTTTTCTAGCAACTAGCCCTTCATCAATAAAATTGTGAGTTGCTCCAGTATCAATTAGGGCAACTATCCTTTGTGAATTTACCACTCCATGAACCCTAAAAGATTCATTCTTTTGAAAACTGGATAGTTGTGCAAAAGCACTACTATCTCCAACCTCTTCGGACTTGTCTTCTTGAACTTCTTCACCTTCACTACTTGCTGATTCGTATTGCTGATCAGACGAATCAGAATCTGATCCATAATCAGAATAGCCCTCCATTTGAACTACTTTGCCTCTTCCATAGCAACGGTGGCCTTTCACCCAAGGCTCACGACAAGTGAAGCAAACTCCATCCTTTCTAAGCTGTTCTTTGAGCTCTTCGGACAGCCTTGGTGGAAACTTCTTGGGCAGATTTGAAGATGGCTTTTTATCCTTCTTATGGCTGAATGTTTTTGAGTGAAATTTAGGTCTTGGGGCTGCCAATTCCATGCTCCTAGCTTTCTTGATAGCTTCATCCAATGTTGGAGGATCAAATGCTTTGACCCAACCCTTCAATGGCTCCATTAAACCTTCAGCAAAAAGGACTACAAGTCTTCTTTCAGTAATGTTGGGCACCAATACTGACAACCTCTGAAAATCAGCCACATAACTTTCTAAAGATCCTTGCTGTTTCAACTGTGCCAATTCTCTAAACTTCAATTCCGGATCTTTGGTGTCAAATCTCTCAATCAGCTTATTTGTAAACTCTCCATAAGTGCGAATAAGGTTATGGCCAAGGGTGACCAAACCGTGAGTCCACCATTCATGAGCTATGCCATCTAAGTGCAAGGTAGCAAATTTGATAGCATCTTCTTCCGGCATAGGTCTAAGAGAGAGGTAGTTATCTAACTTTTGCACCCATGACCTAGCTGTACACTTGTTACCACCATCAAAATGTTCCATAGTGATCTTTCCCAAAGCTTGGTAAAAATCATTTCTAGGGC
>VDFB02302590.1:0-24654 GCA_007258455.2 Sequoia sempervirens | reverse complement strand
TGAAAGGAAAGATATTTACTGTAATATGAAAATGCTTACAATGTGAACAATACATCAATGCATGAGCATATGTGTAGATTTATATCAACGAACTGCAGCTTCCTTTATCCAATTCTCCGATTATCCAGTCAAAGAAGGTATGCACTGTAAAGTTGTATCTCTTATGAAGCAAACTTCAAAGACGTTTTTGTGTCAATTTCAATTTTTTCTTAATTAAAAAGGAACGTGCTTATCATGTTTAGTTTTGAATGACCAATTCCCAGAGCTTTGACTGTTATTTATTATCACTGTCATAAAAATTTAAGCACATCAATTAGGAGATATGGATGGCAGGCTAGTTTACGTGGTCCTCTACAGTTAAAGCTGTGACGTTGCTTGCATGACATACGCAATCGAAGCACCAAAGTCTAATAATCTTTCTCTACAAGTAAAGCTGCGACGTTGCTTGCATGACATGCGCAATTGAAACACCAAAGTCTAATAGTCTTTCTCTACAATGAAAGCCGTGACGTTGCTTGCATGACATACGCAATTGAATCACCAAAGTCTAATAGTCTTTTAGTCAATATATCCAAATTCTGTTTGAGAATTAAAGTCTAGTTTTAGGATCTTGATTTTGACAGAAAACTGTAGTTAATATATTATAATTAATACATCAATTTTTATATTATGGGTAAATGTTTTTATGAAAGTAAATTGAATATCCACTCAAATAAGGTATGCACTGTAACGGAGTTTCTTGGGAAGCAAAAGTCAAAAAAGTTTTTTGGTGTCAATTTCAATTTTCCTTTTTACTTAAAAAGGAACATGTTTGTTTGTTGTCAGTTTCAATTTTGCTTACAGTGTTTAGTATGTGTAAGACCTCAATTTTGACACTCAATTGCGATTAATATATTATAATTAATTTATCAACTTTTATATTATGAGTAAATGTTTTTTTTTTTTTTTTTATGAGTTGTGAATTGAATCAAGATGAGCTATTGAAAGGACTTAATTCTTTGCATAAATTTCAAATTCTATTTAAAGAATTAAAATCTATTTATAAAACTTCAATTTTGACAGGTCACTATAATCAATATATTATAATCACTATATTGATTTTTAAATCATGAATAAATTCTATTTGATGGGTGTTATGAATTGAATAGAGATGGGTTTTTGAAATGACTCAATTCCTTGTATAAATAAACTTATTTGTAAGACCTCTATTTTCACAGAAAATTGCATTATAATGAATAGATCATTCTTTATATAATGGGTAAATACTTTTGATGAGAGTTTTGAATTGGATAGAAATAAGTTTTTGAAAGGACTCAAATCCTTGTATATAAAATCAATGAAATTATTACTTCCACAAAAGATGCCACAACCGACAATAAATGACTTCAAGCTACATCCTTCCAACCCTCGCTAGTTATCGTTGAACAACATCCTTCCGAAACTTAGATTGTTACTAGCAAATGCTAAGACATCCTTTTAGCACTCCCAAAGCACCTCCTTGCCCCACTAAAAATTCACTCAATACACCATTCAAAACTTGAATATCCTTAAAAAATGAGCTGTAATCTTTTAGAAAAAGGGCTAACACACCCCCGTTGAAATCAATGTGTCTATTACTAAATGTTTTGTTTTTTTCTCTCGGGCCTTACAATCAACGCACGAGCTTTTGTAAGAAGTGAGGTGATCATATTCGTTTTGTGTTTTATGTTTTTGTCCTTTTTCGACAACCGTTCAATAAATGTACAAGTGTTTGGCTTGGACAATAACATTTTCCCTTTTTGATTGAGGCTAGTCTGTTTTATATGCATCTCCAGCCGTTTAAGTCGTTTCTTTCTGCAGGCAACTGTCATTGTCTGAAAGCTGTCTTATACGTTTTTGCTTTGATCTGTTTGGCATCTTCGCATTGGTGTCTGTCCATTTTGTTATTATGCTCATGGTGTCCTAACTTCTTATCAAGATTTCTCCATTTTCGCAGCCTCTCTTTGGGAGGGCTGATCATTTTTAAAAAAAATTTACATTCTTCAATACAGAGGAAACAAGCGTCACTTGTGGGGAGTATTTGTTTTTTAGAATTGTAATAAAAGTATTTGTTGTTGATTTAGAGGAAGGTTAAGAATGTGCTATGTAGTTGATAGATGAGTTGGCATTTCATAGTGATTAAGAGGTAGGTGAGTAACATTTTAAGATTAATAAACTCTTCCAAGCTTAATTTATTTGAATGTTATGCGGATAGTGAATATTATAGTTGTGAGGTTTGACATTGACCACGAGTTTGATTTACTTTACTTGCTAATTTTAACTCTAATCTTCACTCTAACTCCATTTTTAACCTTAACCCTAACCATAAGTATAACTTATTTTAATTCTAATCCTAAATGTAACACTACTATAAGAGATAATCAAAAAATACTACGAGAACTACAGTGTCTTTAGTGAAATTGTTTTCTTTAATGAAATGGTTTTATACATTATGATGGGCAAGGTCATTGATGTTACTTCTTGCATCATTTAATTTATCAATTATCGAACCGGGTGTGTCTTAGAGTTGTATGCAATAAGGATGTTTCCATAAATTGGGGGTTTTGCACTGTAAAGAGTGAACTTTAGTTGCGGTTTAGCCCTATCAAGAGCTGTTAGGAGCTATCAAGATCTTTCAGGAGCTCCCAAGAGCTGATCTTAACAATGAGTTCCTAACTAGTTCTAAGGACTTAATCCTAATTTGTCTCTTAACTAACAATTGTCCAGACTCCAATAACTCAATTCAGACTTCATTTGACTTATTTGCAATTTATCCATGGAAGAATTAAGCTAAAAAGCAGTAACACTAACTTCCATGAAGAAATCCCAAACTAACTTTAGTTCTATCTTTCCATAAACCATTATTGTCTTTTCCATTACAACTACATGCATTTTAAAATAACCAATGAATCTAATTCTATGAATAGTAATCAAATCTACAACAAATGAGTGAATATAAATCTACAGCGAAGCATAATGAATTATTCTAAGGATTTAATGAATTTTATCTAAGAATAAGCATTCACATTCACTGGCAACGATTAACAGAGATCTACATTCCTATTTTCCAACTGAGATGAGCAATGCAAAAATTAATTGAATCAAAGAAAATAACACACGTCACCTCCTTCTGTTGAGTAGGCCCTGCTTTACCTCTAGTGGGACTTAAACACTGAGATTCAGATCAACTCCTTATTTTCATTCCAATTGGACAAAATAGGTGAGTAGTACAAAAGTGTGGATAATCCACATTACAATGCTAAAGAGAAATATTAACCAACTCCTAAACTAAAGCCAAGGATGGATATTTATAAGAATATCCACTTATTTGAATACAAAAACCCTACCAAGATGCAAAACGGTAACAACTAAACTTAAATAGAACCAAAAATGTCATAAGGAAATCCGCCATGTGAAAGTAGATGAACAGAAAGTTCTCAAAATGACTGAAAAATTCAATTTGGAAACATTCATTAGGAGGCAGCTCGAGCGATCAGGAGCAAGAAAAATTTCAAATCCGTTAAACAGGAAGGTTAACACGTCCACCTCATAATATTAGCACTTAATCAACCGAACAAAATCCTTAAAGATGGGATGTAATCAAGACAACAAAATATCTCAACTTGCATAGACATTTCATCATTAATCTTATTCAAAATCAAGACATTTAATGTAAAATACCATTTCTCATATATACTACAATTAGTTAAATATAAGGAAAAATCAAACAAACTTTCAAGCATATCGTCTACCACCAACATAGTTAATTAATATATAATAAAGTCTTTTAAAACATAAAAAGGAATAATTAAAGTGTCATTTTATGCACTCATCATTTCTCCCCCTTCTCCCGTCAACCATGTCCTCATGGTTGAGGATCTAGTAAATCCCTGTTTCTGCCTTCCAACCAGGTAACTAGACCGCCACAATAAGTCATGGTATGTGCAGGATCATGATGGGCCAAAAAGTGGCGGAAGTGTTATATGTAGGAGTGTGTGTTTGTGACTTCTTTTACCCAAAATTAATGAAATGAAAAGGGTTTTTTTAAAGGAGATTCTAGGCTTTCCATATTATAAATTATGCTTTACTTTGATTCCAATAAATATGAGTATTATTAGTTTTTCTATTTGAATTATGACTAAAGCCTAATTGTTAAGGCTGATTGAAAACATCTGTAACAAACCTAGTATCATCTTTTGAATCCCAAAGTATTGTGTCACATTCTATGCTTCACATACTATAGGATTAAAAAAAATGAATTTCATGACGTTCTGACCATGTTAAGGTGGTCAGACATATGATTTTTTATATTTTTAAAAAGTTGTAATAAAAAAATTCATAATTAATTATTTACATGGGAAAAAAATACAAAAAAATATGCATCACATCCGGACATAGGTCCTCTACTTATATCTAAAATATCATTTTGTTGTGGTTGGGGTGAATTGAGATGAACTTCTACTTCTGCTTATTTTTCCTAAAATTTAAGTACTATGCATTTGAAATTTCAAATTTTCACCAAAATAGATTTTGCTTTTCAAAAAATAAACCTAGTAGTTTATAAAGTACATTCAATTTTCTACAAATTCTATTCTTACATATTTTTGAAAAAATATAGATAACTTATTCAAATTTTTATGTCAAGTTTTCTAACTCTTATTTTTTTGAATTTTTTGCCACTTAAGTGCCTATTTTTTCCATGATGATCCTGCACATACCCTCATATACTACAGGAATGTTCTCCGCTAAACATATCCATTTTGTTCTTCAATTGTCCTCAACCAATCTCTCAAACTTTCTCCAATAAACTATGGTGGATAATTTAATGCAAGCGCAAGTGCTATGAGCAATGGAGGTCTAAACCTCATTCCTACCCAGTTTGTATTCTTCTCCTCAATGACATGTATCAGGGATCTCACTATTGTGAGGCTCCAAGTGATGTTTCTTGGAGAGATTGGTTCTCTCCTTCTGAGTGATGCTGGAATGTTACTATACCTTTCCCTGGTTGTAATTAAGACTCTTTGTGGGAGCTGCTCTTGAACACTTCTAAAAGCTCTAATTCTTTCATTCAAGTTTCTTTTGTAGACAGGTTTCACATTATTTTCTTGTGCAAAATATCTAAACGTGGCTCTGAAAGACATAGACCAAGGTGTTTCATTCCTCATTGGAATGCCTAATCTCACCTGTGCCTCCTTGTACTGGTCTATTCTGTTATCCCACTCAACTTGATTTTGTAACAAAGGCACAAAATCTACATAATTTGAACCTCCCCAATGTAAATATTTAGAAAAGACTGTGGAAAATTACCAAGAATGAAGCCATGCTGAAAATTTTTCGCAGATTTGGTTTTGAACTATAAGATGGCTATTGTAGAAATCCTCAAGAAATTCTCAATCATCATTATTATTTGTCTTTCTTTTTAAAACCAAGTGATTAATTTTCGAATGTAAAAACCTTTCCCTCAAGAAGAATGCATATAATTTCGAAGGTTTCCTCATTGATAACATTGCAGAGGGGAACTCTACTGCTTGTTGCAATCTTTCATACCCCTCATCTCTCTCTTTTTTCCAGCTACTAATTTTGTCTCTTCAATTGGTTATTCTCATGCCTATGCTTGAGTGCGGTAAGAGAGAGGTCTTTCCTTGGAGCTAATGAAGTAGATGCTTCAAGATAATGTAATCTACTTGACTATTGTTTTAACTCCTCTTCTTTTTGTTGCAACTCAACTTTCAATCTCTCTATTTCCATAGCATCAAGCCCTGTTGTTTCCTCTATTTGAGCTAATGCTTGTACATTAGCCTACTATAAGGCCTCTTCTGTTTGAATTAATTGTGTTTACAAAAAAAATTCTTTGTCTATCATCTCCTTCTCTAGTTTGTCCATTTTGGACACAGATTTTGTAGTTCTTCTTCCTTTATTCTTAACTTTCCTCCAGAAATTGCATTCTCTTTCTTTTCTCATCTAACTCTTCCTTCATTCTAGAAATTTCCATATCTTTAGCCATATCCTCCTCCTCCTCTTCTTCTTCCTCTTCTTCTTGGAATTGAGGGTATTTTTGTTGTTCAGTTATTGGTTCTTTTCCTTTTCTTCTTCTAGAAACCAAAACAGGTGGTGAAGATGATTCATCATACTCTCTAACAGGGTTATCTTCTTCTGTCATATCAGGGGACTATTTTTGAGATGGAGAGCCATGAGACACTTGAATAGGGTTTTTTTTTGGAGATGGAATTGGGGATTCAAGAGGACTTTGAGGTTATTTAGGACAATGAACAAGCTCTTGGATTTGCTCACTATTTTTCAAGGCATCTTGAGTGGTTGTAGGGGTTTCAACTAGTTTTTTAGGGGAAGTTAGAACATTGGTGTTAGCATCAGCAATATTATGGCTTTCTTATGGTGATGCATGCCTTTTTCTTTTCACTGTACTTCGGGTTTCTCTTTCAATTTCCAATAGCCTTTTGTTTCCCTTTTTCTATACATTTCCGGAAGCTTCCCCTTTCTCAATTTTTAAATTTTTCATAGTTGTAGTGTTCCTCCCGTTTCGACATACTGTTTAATTGATTATGCTTGGTAGATGCTTTAGATTACCTTGATACTATGTTCTTCTTTTTTAGCGCTGATTTTGGATACTATGTTGTTTTGATTTTGCGGATGATACATTGACATCCTGGTTATTTGGTTATGTTGGTTCAATGATACTATGATAGATTCATTCATGATATGGCTTATTGGTTATGATTATTGCTTATGTTGTCATGTTGATATGATTTTATATGATTGATCTTGCTTGTTTGTGTCGGTGGATAAGACAGTGTAGCATTACTCATTCGTGAGTACCCTGCTACGTTGCAATTCTTATTCACGGTGTGTTTTCTAACATGAGTTTATATATACATGTTTTAACCTTGATGTTTTCTTGTAGACACGGGTACCGGGTAACGGCTCCACCTAATTCTCAGGTCTGAGCATACCCTAATTCATCATAAATATGATGTCGGAGGTATTGACAGGTCCTTTTAAACCATCGTTCGTTTTTGAACGAGTATCTCTGTGTTACCTGTGTAGCCCAGTTTGTCTTGTCGTGTTCAAATATATATTGGTTTGTGTTTGCGAATATAATGTTTAATTTTATTAAATGTTTATTAATGTTTTATACCTACGTTTGTGATTTAATTTATTAAGTTAAATTAAATAAGTTGTTGAATTTATCAGTGAAAGTTATTCCTTTGCGATGTTTTAATTAAAATATTATTATTGCTGATTTAATTGTGCAACTTGAATTATGTGAAATATATATTTTTAAAGCAAGGTATTTTCGACGAGATAAGAATCCTTGATTGTCAGTTATAGGTCTGTTATAATATTTTGAAGAATGTGTTGAATTGAATGAGTTATTTACAATGCGAATTGAACTATCAGTTTAAAATTTGATGATTGAAATTGAATTGCATGAATTAATATCAAAAAAGGGGGATTTGGAATTTATTGAACATTCACGGGAAGAATATTAACGGCAGCAGTTTTTAGCAAAATTTCAGTACGGCAATTGTTTCAGAAGAAATTTTCTTTTTAGATTCTATTTTCAAGCATGATTTGAAACTGATTGATTTGAATCTCGCCGTTGAAGTCTGGAAATTTAATCAAGGAATCAGCAAAGGTTTCAGAAATTCGTTTCAACTCGATTTCCAGATTAACCAAGTTTTCTTCTTTTTAAGTTTTAGTAAATTTCTTCTTTAAACGTTCAAAAAGATTAATGGTATATCAAACCTGCATATAAAACAGAGAAATAGTTAGAATAAGCAGTCAAAGATTATTGAAAATATTGTTAAAATTTAAATGCTAAGAAAACAATGAAATGGAGTTTAGAGTAAATTCTTAGATCTGAAAACAGAGATTGAATTTGCCTATATATCTGTTGACTTATACATATATCTAATTTCGCGTACTGAATGAGTCTAAGTAGTATTTTAAAGGTTGAAACTCTGAAGTTATAGTTATCATCTCTTTTATTTCGTTCTTTATGAAAACTAACAAAATATTGTTCAGTTATCATCTCTTTTATTTCGTTCTTTATGAAAACTAACAAAATATTGTACAATTATATATATATATATATATATATATATATTCATTCTGTTATATACGGAGACCCCATTCACAATCTGCACCGTAAACAGATACACTTCATTTATGTTACCATTTGCCTGAGTTTCTTTTGCCCAATCGCGCACATAGTTGAAGGACAACATAAAGAACCTCATGTCGGATTTAGGATACCTGCAGATTGATATTCTTGTGTGGAGTCTCTATTGAAATTTGTCATAGGAAGTTACTGCGCAGCCTGCCTGATGAAAACGGTGTTACCGTTGTATTATAGTCATTTTGAATAAAAGGAAATAATATATATGGTTTACTAATCCATTTGATATTCAAACCTCCTTACTTAAGAATGCGCGCAGCCTCTGAAAGGGATTAGAGTGGGATTTATCTATGAAAAAGTCCCTGTGAGTTTTGTTCATGAAAACGTCCCTGTACGAATTTAAATTGTTTTCCATCCGTTATCATCCATTTTTTTTTAGATTTTTCTTGTACCAGTTTCCTGCATCCAGATTTGACTCATCTGCGTACAAGTTTACTTCTTCATCCTTCCCTTATAAATTGTTTCACCTCAGTCTTCAGCGCTGCTTTATATCAGAAGAGTGTCTGATTCTTGAATATTATCCAGTTATATTATTGTTTGATTTCCCAGGCAAATTGGAACAAAAGCTTGGTTTAAATGTAAATCTTAATAATGAATATTGTATATTCGTGGATGTAAAATTGACTTAGCGCAGGAACTTGAAGTCACTAGATGTTATAATTAATGGGTATGCATGGTGCAAGGCGTCATAGCTATCCTTTGGAAGGTATGATTTTTCCTTATTTTGAAAACTATTACTTAACTAAAAAGTAACTTACCTTTACATGCATAAATGAGATCTCATGCGTTGAATGCATGAAGTTCCAGTGGTTACGCATAGTTGTGATATTTATTTAGGAGCTTATACTTGTCTTTAGTCCAACTTGACATGCATGCATAAATCAGGCAGTTTCCTTAATTGGAAAATCTTGAATTATAATCTATCTAATGTTAGATATTATTTATACACAAGTGTAGTTAAGTGTAGTTTTGTTTTATAAGTGAAAATGTTTCTTTTATTTTATTTTATTTTCAAGGTAATTATAGTATAAAATATAGAGAGTTTGTATTGTTATTATATAATGATAGTATATACAATTCTTGAAAATCATTAGAAATATAACAATATCTATAGATTATTTGTAATATAAATTCTTTATTTAATGAAATTAGTTAAATGTGATTGTTAGTTGTATTCACACAACATTAAAAAGTTTATTTATATTTTATCAAAACTAGTGAAGTAAAATTTGTATTATAAATTCAATACACTTCAGTTTATGATCATTTCTATAGTTATAATTAATGGGTATGCATGGTGCAAGGCGTCATAGCTATCCTTTGGAAGGTATGATTTTTCCTTATTTTGAAAACTATTACTTAACTAAAAAGTAACTTACCTTTACATGCATAAATGAGATCTCATGCGTTGAATGCATGAAGTTCCAGTGGTTATGCATAGTTGTTATATTTATTTAGGAGCTTATACTTGTCTTTAGTCCAACTTGCCATGCATGCATAAATCAGGCAGTTTCCTTAATTGGAAAATCTTGAATTATAATCCATCTAATGTTAGATATTATTTATACACAAGTGTAGTTAAGTGTAGTTTTGTTTTATAAGTGAAAATGTGTCTTTTATTTTATTTTATTTTCAAGGTAATTATAGTATAAAATATAGAGAGTTTGTATTGTTATTATATAATGATAGTATATACAATTCTTGAAAATCATTAGAAATATAACAATATCTATAGATTATTTGTAATATAAATTCTTTATTTAATGAAATTAGTTAAATGTGATTGTTAGTTGTATTCACACAACATTAAAAAGTTTATTTATATTTTATCAAAACTAGTGAAGTAAAATTTGTATTATAAATTCAATACACTTCAGTTTATGATCATTTCTATAGTTCTTTTTATAAGGAATTTAAAATTTATGGAGATTGATTTACGGTAGGTGTCTACATTCGTAACATTATTAACGTATGTTTCTTTTCCCTTAAGACTAGGAAAGTGAAAATCACTATAACAAAATTTTTAATCTCTAAACTGTGATACTCAATTGTTATGTTTTTCTTATGTGGGGGTATAGCTTTGTATTATTTTGTGGTCTTTCGAAGTGACATCCTAGAGATTGTGATTTACCTCTAGTGAAGGATGTAAACATTTTGGTTTTGATTTTTGTGCTTGATAGCATCCCCTAGATTGATTTTATGTTGAGTCATGTTATAGAAGAGTGGCTTGCGGTAGGGGCCGGAATCCGGAAGTGATTGTCTGGGTAACCTATCATAGGTGTGATAATTCAGTGAAAACCTAACTAATGTATTAGGGGTTGGGTAGTTGTAAACACTAATTCAAATAATGTTTGCCTCGCCTACTTTCTTAACGCTCGTTCAGGTTGAGAAAAGGATGAGAAGGTCTGGAATGGCAAGTCACCATCTTGTCATCTTGAAAGATGTAACGACTCCACATTAGTCTGCATAGGGGCCGGGAATCGGTAGAGACTGCCAGGGTAACTCTTGGAGGGGGCCGGTAGTCTAGGAAGATTCACCAAGGTAACCTATCCCGATGATGTGATGACACTCTTAGTCTATATCATGATGGTGTACCATGTGTTCAGATATCTATTTGATATAATTTGATACTGAGATTTATCTGTTTTGATTTCTAATCGTTATGTCGTGATGTGAAATGTACGCCCCGTAAATGTGATGTTCTGTCTTCATTGTTTGTGGACCTGTCATTATCTCCTAGCACAGAGGGAGTGGACCTTTGGGTTTCACGTGGTAGGGAGGAAAGCGTGCTTTATCCTCTTTGGATTTTCTTGCAGATGATCCTATGCTTGCAGCAGGTTCCCGTTACTTCTATGTTCGTGCTTGATGATGCAGAGCATGTTCATGGATATAGTGTCAGATGTAATATGAACACTGTCTGTTATGTATAAGAGCATATTGATTGTACCATCTTTTGATGTATAGAGATTCTTTGAAATCCCACCTTTTGTAATCTAAACATTTGGGATATATGATTGTATGTAGTTTTCTAAACTGGATCTTACATGAAATTAAATTTGTACTTATGTTGATGATAATGTGTTGAGTTTATTTGTTAAGATTATGTAACGTCTTGGGAACTTTATAATAGTTGTGTAATCTTTTATTAAAGAAATAAATTATTCGGTTAACTTTGTTTTTTACACTTTGTTATAACATAACTAAGGCGGGGCGGGGTGTTACAACAGTGGGTCCCCTTTTTAGATTTATTTCCAATTTTTCCAATGGGGCTTGATAGAAATTCCAACCACCCCTCTTTTCCACACTCCTTCATGAAATGATGTTTGATAATCAAATGAATTAAGCTATGGAATTTAATGGACGAAACTCCTCTAGACTCTACCCTAGCTACCATAGAGGAGATTTTTGTGAATAAAAGGGAAGAAATATTAATTCTTGTAGAAGGCCTTATGTTTCCATATCTTAAATGTGTGAGCATACACATTCTTGGGCCAAGAATTGTTCCGTACAAACCCTCGCAGGTGAAAATTTTCATTAACCAGGTTACATTATGGCTATTTTCCATTGTTCTTCCAAACTGCTGCGAGCAAATCGCTTTTGACTCCCTTTATTTCACTGGATTTATGGTTCCCTTCCTAGTTCTTCATGGAATGCAGACACTAATTCTTCAAAACTCACATGTCATTTGTTCACTGGCTCACCTTCAGCTAGAATTTTAGAGAGCTCACTAATAACAATAGGGGTGATTTCAATCACTTCCCCTCTTACCCTGGTGGCATTTACACGAAAGTTCATAACAAATTCCTCAACCAAATCAAGTTTGAATCCTTCGTACATATGTATGAACTCAAGCCACCCTTCCCTTCTCAACAATCTCTCCATTTCATGATCTAGAATGAAGTTTTCCAGTTTTGAACTCATTTTCTGCCCCATTTTTCTTTACTTTCGCAATTTTTATTTGGTGAAGATTTTGAGTAGGTTGGGACAAGCAAGGATGTTGGGATTTTGAGGACAGATAGGATGTTCTGCATGAATGACTTGGTGAAGATGTTAAGTCCACAAGGGCCTAGTAGGAAAATAATGATGCTTGGGGTAGCTCAAAACTTTCACATTTCCAAACATAGCACAAATTTCCAAAAATACTTGAAATGAAACTTGATGAAGTTCTAATACCCATCAATAATTAGTGATGAATGAAGGGCAACTAATAAATTCTAAGAAATTTGTAGATCCAAACATAAGGTAATATTCTGCAACACTCTAAATTTCTCCATTTTTATCCAAAGTCCTCCAAATTGGATATGTGAGTACCCATTAGCCTTCTCAATAGGGTGAAGTCATCAATTCGCCATAAAAACATAGGAGTTATTTTGAATTTGATCAACAACTCCTACAAGAAAAAATAGCAAGAAACCGAGCAAACATAGAGTAGGGAAATATTTTGGTTGACACATGATTACTTGTGGACCTAGATGCTCATGCAATGCATGGTCCTTATTCTGATGTTTTTATTTGATTAATTTTTAGCCAATATTGCAGATGTATCACTAACATCATTATATTTGTCAATTGAAGAATAGTCGAGACCTTAGTGTCTAGGATTGAGATAAAATTATTGGTTCTAAAACACAACCATAGATTGATATTATGCTTCCATTCAATCCATTTATGATAATATTATGTCAAACATATACTAGACATATACTATTATAATTTCAACAAATATAAACATATAAAATCGTAGTTTATAAACCATATATATCACATGTACATAGAGTGAATATCTCAAACATATCTTACATATATACATAGTGATCGACTTACACCCATATACCATATGCACAAGACGACTAGCTAATTCTCATACAAACATCCAGTATCCACATTGTGATCAACTCACACACATATACCATATGCACAAGATGACTTGCTCATTCTAATACAGACATCCAATATCCACATAGTGATCAACTCACAAATATTTCATGTATGCAAAGGGTGAATAACTCATGTATGTACATGACTTATATATAGTGTGATTATATCATACGCATGTTACATATATACAAGGTGACTAGAGAATGCATATATTACATATACACATAGTGAACAACCCATGTAAACACCATGTGGATGGATAAAGACTAGTTGTCATGCAACCTTACTAGATATGCATCTTACATTTTACCTAGTTGACTAACACCTAACCCCTTAATTATATCCTAGATAGAAAAAAGGAATTTCAATGTATCCCCAGCTACATTGTGTTCCATCTATTTTTATAATTCATTGTGAATTGTGATGACAAGCATCCCTTACTACTTGCTTTCATCACTAGCACGAACATAAATATAACAATATACGATAAATAAGACCATTAATATATAAAATAATAAAATATTAAATTCTTATACAAATCAACTCCTCACAATTATAATTAAAAATAACATAAATGCAATAAAAAAAGATTATCATCATCTCTTAAAAAATCCAAATATAATTTCCATGGTTCATACATGTGAAAAACAAATTAAAAAGGATGAAAATAAAGTTTTAAAATTGACACACGTTAAACATCTACTTTGAATGAAAGATAAAATAGATAGAGTTCAATCCTGAATTAAAATAAAAAATAAATAAACATGGAAATGTTTTACTTTGAAATGGTTTGCTTAACCCCTTTATTGTCTTTCTTCAGAGAGAATGTTTGGTTTCTCTCTTAGGATGATTTGAATTTCAGATTACCACAATCAAAGTTTGAAAAATACATTAAATATGAGATGGAGAACAATGGAAATAAAATCCAATCGCGAGTAAAACGAATGAGTTTAGAGGATCCTTCGTTCACAATTCCTATAACAAATGCTGCACTGACAAGGCTAAACACTCTCCATTTCCTCTCTTCCAAGTATTTCTTGAAACAAGATTCTATCTTTTTCTCCACTTCCCCTCCCCATTGTACTGTGTTTATGTTTTTCATAGTTTCTCCAAGACATCTTCCTAGAACTACTGCATCCTCCAAAGTGGAACACGCGCCTACAATGAATGGACCCAATTGCACAGAGAATTAAAATCATAATCCAATATTCTTATTATACATCAAAACCATAAATATTTTATTCTAAAAATTGAATAGATTTATAACTTTAAAATTCATTTTACCTTGACCAAGATCAGGGGTCATTGGATGTAGTGCATCTCCTACAAGTGTCACACTTCCACTTCCTTTACTAGGTAGGAGATTCTTCCATGGCAACACCAACCTCACCTTCATATCTGCCAAGCTGATGGTTTCTGCTGGACTTGCTCCTATTAGTTCTGCAAAGGGCTTTGGAAAATCATGTATAATTTCTAAAGTTGCATGTCTAATCTTTTCAACATCATGAGAGATATTTATATCTGCAAAATTAGAAAAAAATAAAATTAGATTAATTTAAAATTTAAGATGAACTTAGACATCTAGACATCATCACTTAGAACTTTCAATCAATTTCGAAATAAATATGAAAAATACGGGACAATTGAGGAATTTTTTACAATATGCTAAAAAGAAATTATGATAATTGTAATGGTGAAATTTATATATCCATGTCAATTCCTATTTAATGTTGAGTTTATTAAGAGAAATATTTAAATATGTCTAAATAGTGACATATGACACATTCTTAAGTAAAATTCTCTCTGTTTTCTTAATCTTATTCAGTCCTCATTTACACCTCACACTCATTATTCATCCTTATCCACAAATTATCCACACTTGTTTTCACGTCATTTTTATGGCACATGAGGTCTATCAAGCACAACATAGATTTGACCTAAAACTTAAAAATATATATATATAAATTATTGTCAACTCTTGTCTTTTTTCTGAGTCATTGAGAGTTAATTAGGCAAACATTTGTGTGATGAATTGTTATGTCCTTGAATTTAATGAAGACATTTATTTGAGCATTGAAACACATTAAGGAGTTATTTCTTAATCATTTATATTTACAAAGAGTAGTGAGGAACACTTACTACTTTAACATTAAAAGACTTAAATCAATTACATTAGAAATCAATACCATATGTTGTGGATTTAATCTTCACTCATATTATAGACCTACATAGATTTCTAGGTCTACACAAAATTCAAGGATGGTTTTTATTTCAAGGATATAATTTTTCTTTTTGAAAATGTCAATTAACTTTATAAGTCATCGCCTTTCAAATTCCCTCTTCAATTCTACATTAAGTACAATCTTCTCTCAATTTAATTTGGTAATTCATTATTATTTTATATGCTTTATCATTCCCATATTGCATTTAATTTACATTGGATTAATTTATACTAATTTCTATGTATTGTATTTGATTAGGAAAATATTAATTTGCATTGTATTATGGCTTGAACCTATTTGATCTTACATCCCCTAAGGTTTGACTCTATGATTTATATCTTAAATAATTTTGTTTTTAAACCTATCATTTTTATTGCATTAGTATCCTCTTCTATTTTTATGTTCTTATCTATTGTAATTCCATTAATTTCCTCTATGTTTAGGACTTTATCATGATTTCATGAGATTTAGTTTGACTCGCCAAATCCGTGCACTTAGTACCTTGTTAGGGTTTCAATTTAAAACATGATGTGTCACTAATATTTTTTATTTTTAAATCTAAATGTGTCTTATTGTGTTCTGTTACCTATCATTTAGAAGCCATTGTTTATGCTAAGAGATACCCATGATTTTAATCTTTCTTGAAGAAGAAGTTGTCACCTAAACCCTACCCTTCCACTTCCTCTATAGAAACTAAAGTTTATATGGATGTTAATGTTGAGTAAGAAATTATTTCTAATGAACTTGCTATCTTGGCTCTTCATATATAACTAGTTGACATGATTCTTACAATATTTAATGGTAATTCACAAGGCCTATGTGTCTTATAAGCTATAAATGGTGAGGATATTTCATCTACTGTTATTTGGGTGCATCTATTTCCTCTCTCTCTTCTACCATTACAATTTCACTACCAATATTCAACCCCATATTGTTACCCCTAATCAAATCCCCCCTTTTCCAGGATCCAAAGTGTCAAGGGAAAAATATTAAATGCATACTTTGATCTTTCATATCTAATTTTTGGATAAATGTTAAAAATGGATATGGAATGCATAATTTAAGAAATTATGTGCAAATCACATAAGAGGGAGCAAAAATATAATATGAAATTGTCAAGGATGACAATTTACGGAACTGTAAGATGAAAGAAACAAAAATAAAATAAACTGGCCTCAATATGATGCTCCTTTAATCAAATTAACCTACTCAAAATCAACTTGTTGGTGGAAGATCACAACTTGATTTTATAGTCTATTTTACACATTATTAATTTGTTTCACCCATATGCCAGAAAAAACTAAACATTAATTGTTAAAATGATGAATGAAACATGATCTCACAATTACTTATTTTATCAGCCACAATTAGCTGTAATTTCCTAATTTTTCTACTATTTATGCAATAAGATGAACAATGGAAAGAAAACAAATAATGGAGAAACACAATAACTATGCTTTTGTCTTTTTAATGGATCAATAGTTATAGATAAAAATTATACCTTGAGGTTGTGATCTTCTTGTTAAAAACCAATAAACTTGTTTATCTTTGCAAGGAATGAATCCTGCTCTTGCTCCTCTACCCCAAACCTGTGAATGGAATTTTTCCAGCTGGTGGCTCTCCGAATATGTTGCCATGCCTCGAATAGCAGTGCGTCCTGAAGACTTTGCCGGTGATATACCCATCCACCTCCCAACTACTGAGTAAACTCCATCACAACCTATTAATATCTATAGGCAATACGTACGTAAAATTTAGTCTTCCATGTTATTTAAATCATGTAAACATATTCATAATCATAATACAGTACACAAGATTGTAAATAAGAAATCCAATAATCATATTCTGTAATTAGGAGGGAGAAATTCATCTCATATGTAAATCAGTGACACTGAAGGAAAATCTACCTTTGCTGTAATAGATGTTCCATCTGCAAGCTTTAACAAGGTTAAGGAAGATGTGTTGTCTTTATTTATCATAACAACTTTGGAATTGAATCTGATATTTCCTTCAGGCAATTCTTTAGCAAGTGTTTCTATAAGTTTGATTCTTTCTATACACCTAGGTTCCATCATCATAGTTGACCCCCTGAATTACAAATTAGATTATCTAAAATCAGTAAAATCCATATTTCAAAATCTTATATAACTTAACTTTATATTATCATTCTTTAACCATCCACATATATATAACAAAACAGAAATATACTAGAGGAAGGGCTCTCCAACCTAAAATAAATAAATGGAAAATATCTTCACATAAACATTTAAAACATAATTAGATTTTTCTTTAAAATATTGAAAAAATAGACATGTCCAAATTATGTTAAAAATATTAAAAAAGTAGATATGTCCAAATCATTTAAAAAAAACATAGAGGAAATATAATCAGATTAATACTAGAACACCTATACATATATAGATGTAATACAAAAAGTTAAACCAGAAACCTTAAGCATTTTAAAATTTATTCATAGTAGATCAATAAGACTGGAGATTATTTAATAGAATCAGAAGATATTTTGTCTCTTTCCTTCTTAATCTCCCTTTGCACAATATTTTAGCAAACAATTAAATTAACAATTTCTAAATCAACTTCAAATGTTACGTATCAAATTTAATGATCATCATTTTAATCACCCTTTAGCCTTCTTTATGAGTTGGACTGTCCTTTTCATCCCAGTACAGTTTGACCACCCACAAATTCTGCGCAGTAAGGAAAACAATTTATGTTAAAACCTTCTTAAGTACTATATAATTAATTAATATGAACAGTCACATTTGCCACGATTCATAGAAAAATCAGAATTTTATTAATATGATCAGTCACATTTTCCACAATTCATAGAAAGATCAAAATTTTATGTTTCAAGTAAAGTGCCAGACACCAAAGAAAAACTCTTAAAAACACAATTTAAATCTACAATAAAAGGATAAAAATTACCCATCAAATTAATATCTAAGGAAAAACAAAATACCCATCAAGTTGGCAATAATATGGGCGAAGCGAGTCTGCAACACCAAGATCATCAAGAGCTTTCCAGGCATTAGCGCACATAACGAAGGCAGCCCCACTAGTTATAAGGGTATCGGCCATCTCAAGTACAAGGCTCTTTAAACCCAACCTGGATGTCCCACTAACCATGTCAGTCCATACATCCGTATATAGTATAGGGAACCCTACTTTCAACACTTACCTTCAATGTCTCCAAATCCACTGTCACATAGATTTTGAGCAACCAATTATAATTAGTTAAACCTAAAAATGAGAATACAATCGATATACCTATGCAGGGCAAGGGCGGTGGCAAGGCCCGCAACTCCTCCTCCTACAATCACAATGTCGTGGACGTTCTCATACAAATATTCTTCATTACCATTTCTATGATTGAGCGGCTCCCTTAAGCTCTCCATAGAGTCTGAACTATATCTCTGAAAGGAAAGATATTTACTGTAATATGAAAATGCTTACAATGTGAACAATACATCAATGCATGAGCATATGTGTAGATTTATATCAACGAACTGCAGCTTCCTTTCTCCAATTCTCCGATTATCCAGTCAAAGAAGGTATGCACTGTAAAGTTGTATCTCTTATGAAGCAAACTTCAAAGACGTTTTTGTGTCAATTTCATTTTTTTCTTAATTAAAAAGGAACGTGCTTATCGTGTTTAGTTTTGAATGACCAATTCCCAGAGCTTTGACTGTTATTTATTATCACTGTCATAAAAATTTAAGCACATCAATTAGGAGATATGGATGGCAGTCTAGTTTACGTGGTCCTCTACAGTTAAAGCTGTGACGTTGCTTGCATGACATACGCAATCGAAGCACCAAAGTCTAATAATCTTTCTCTACAATTAAAGCTGCGACGTTGCTTGCATGACATGCGCAATTGAAACACCAAAGTCTAATAGTCTTTCTCTACAATGAAAGCCGTGACGTTGCTTGCATGACATACGCAATTGAATCACCAAAGTCTAATAGTCTTTAGTCAATATATATAAATTCTGATTGAGAATTAAAGTCTAGTTTTGGGATCTTGATTTTGACAGAAAACTGTAATTAATATATTATAATTAATACATCAATTTTTATATTATGGGTAAATGTTTTTATAAAGTAAAATGAATATCCACTCAAATAAGGTATGCACTATAACGGAGTTTCTTGGGAAGCAAAAGTCAAAAAAGTTTTTTGGTGTCAATTTCAATTTTCCTTTTTACTTAAAAAGGAACGTGTTTGTTTGTTGTCAGTTTCAATTTTGCTTACAGTGTTTAGTATGTGTAAGACCTCAATTTTGAAAGTCAATTGCGATTAATATATTATAATTAATTTATCAACTTTTATATTATGAATAAATGTTTTTTTTTTTTTTTTTTTAATGCGTTGTGAATTGAATCAAGATGAGCTATTGAAAGGACTTAATTCTTTGCATAAATTTCAAATTCTATTTAAAGAATTAAAATCTATTTATAAAACTTCAATTTTGACAGGTCACTATAATCAATATATTATAATCACTATATTGATTTTTAAATCATGAATAAATTCTATTTGATGAGTGTTATGAATTGAATAGAGATGGGTTTTTGAAATGACTCAATTCCTTGTATAAATAAAATTATTTGTAAGACCTCAATTTTCACAGAAAATTGCATTATAATGAATAGATCATTCTTTATATAATGGGTAAATACTTTTGATGAGAGTTTTGAATTGGATAGAAATAAGTTTTTGAAAGGACTCAAATCCTTTTATATAAAATCAATGAAATTATTACTTCCACAAAAGATGCCACAACCGACAATAAATGACTTCAAGCTACCTCCTTCCAACCCTCGCTAGTTATCGTTGAACAACATCCTTCCGAAACTTAGATTGTTACTAGCAAATGCTAAGACATCCTTTTAGCACTCCCAAAGCACCTCCTTGCCCCACTAAAAATTCACTCAATACGCCATTCAAAACTTGAATATCCTTAAAAAATGAACTGTAATCTTTTAGAAAGAGGGCTAACACACCCCCGTTGAAATCAATGTGTCTATTACTAAATGTTTTGTTTTTTTCTCTCGGGCCTTACAATCAACGCACGAGCTTTTTTAAGAAGTGAGGTGATCATATTAGTTTTGTGTTTTATGTTTTTGTCCTTTTTCGACAACCGTTCAATAAATGTACAAGTGTTTGGCTTGGACAGTAACATTTCACTTTTGATTGAAGCTAGTCTGTTTTATAGCCATCTCAGTAGTTCCCAGAATGGTTTCTACATGACAACTCTCATTTAATGCAGAAGAAAATTTTGTCTTATCGTTTTTTGCTTTGATCATTTGGCATCTTAGCATTGGTGTCACGTCCATTTATTTATTAATATACTCATGGTGTCTTCTTATCAGATTTCTCCATTTAACCTCTCTCTCTTTGGAGGCTGATCATTTAAAAAAATTGTTACATTCTTCATGTCCTGGAGAAACAAAGCGTCACTTGTGAAGGGGTATTCTGTTTTTTAGAATTATGACAAAAGTATTTGTTGTTGATTTAGAGGTTAGATGTGCTATATGGTTGATATGAATGAGTTGGCATTTCCTTGATGATTAAGAGGTAGGTGGTAACATTTTAGATTAATAATAAACTCTTGAAGCAATTTATTTGAATGTTATGCGGATAGTGACTATTATAGTTGTGAGGTTTGACATTGACCACGAGTTTGATTTACTTTACTTGCTAATTTTAACTCTAATCTTCACTCTAACTCCATTTTTAACCTTAACCCTAACCATAAGTATAACTTATTTTAATTCTAATCCTAAGTGTAACACTACTATAAGAGATAATCAAAAAATACTACGAGAACTACAGTGTCTTTAGTGAGTGTTTTCTTTATTGAAATGGTTTATACATTATGATGAACTATGTAAGGAGTCGTGACTATTTACTTCTTGGCATCATTTAATTTATCAATTATGTGAACCGAGATGTCTTAGAGTTGTATGCAATAAGGATGTTTCCATAAATTGGGGGTTTTGCACTGTAAAGAGTGAACTTTAGTTGCGGTTTAGCCCTATCAAGAGCTGTTAGGAGCTATCAAGATCTTTCAGGAGCTCCCAAGAGCTGATCTTAACAATGAGTTCCTAACTAGTTCTAAGGACTTAATCCTAATTTGTCTCTTAACTAACAATTGTCCAGACTCCAATAACTCAATTCAGACTTCATTTGACTTATTTGCAATTTATCCATGGAAGAATTAAGCTAAAAAGCAGTAACACTAACTTCCATGAACAAATCCCAAACGAACTTTAGTTCTATCTTTCCATAAATCATTATTGTCTTTTCCATTACAACTACATGCATTTTAAAATAACCAATGAATCTAATTCTATGAATAGTAATCAAATCTACAACAAATGAGTGAATATAAATCTACAGCGAAGCATAATGAATTATTCTAAGGATTTAATGAATTTTATCTAAGAATAAGCATTCACATTCACTGGCAACGATTAACAGAGATCTACATTCCTATTTTCCAACTGAGATGAGCAATGCAAAAATTAATTGAATCAAAGAAAATAACACACGTCACCTCCTTCTGTTGAGTAGGCCCTGCTTTACCTCTAGTGGGACTTAAACACTGAGATTCAGATCAACTCCTTATTTTCGTTCCAATTGGACAAAATAGGTGAGTAGTACAAAAGTGTGGATAATCCACATTACAATGCTAAAGAGAAATATTAACCAACTCCTAAACTAAAGCCAAGGATGGATATTTATAAGAATATCCACTTATTTGAATACAAAAACCCTACCAAGATGCAAAACGGTAACAACTAAACTTAAATAGAACCAAAAATGTCATGAGGAAATCCGCCATGTGAAAGTAGATGAACAAAAAGTTCTCAAAATGACTGAAAAATTCAATTTGGAAACATTCATTAGGAGGCAGCTCGAGCGATCAGGAGCAAGACAAATTTCAAATCCGTTAAACAGGAAGGTTAACACGTCCACCTCATAATATTAGCACT
The DNA here is from genome assembly GCA_007258455.2 of Sequoia sempervirens. Lineage (NCBI taxonomy): Eukaryota > Viridiplantae > Streptophyta > Pinopsida > Cupressales > Cupressaceae > Sequoia > Sequoia sempervirens. Next base: position 2,321 of record VDFB02302590.1, on the reverse strand, counting down.
TAATCAACCGAACAAAATCCTTAAAGATAGGATGTAATCAAGACAACAAAATATCTCAACTTGCATAGACATTTCATCATGAATCTTATTCAAAATCAAGACATTTAATGTAAAATACCATTTCTCATATATACTACAATTAGTTACATATAAGGAAAAATCAAACAAACTTTCAAGCATATAGTCTACCACCAACATAGTTAATTAATATATAATAAAGTCTTTTAAAACATAAAAAGGATTAATTAAAGTGTCATTTTATGCACTCATCATTTCTCCCCCTTCTCCCGTCAACCATGTCCTCATGGTTGAGGATCTAGTAAATCCCTGTTTCTGCCTTCCAACCAGGTAACTAGACCGCCACAATAAGTCATGGGTATGTGCAGGATCATGATGGGCCAAAAAGTGGCGATATGATGGGTATATGTAGGGTATGTGGCTGACAACTTCTTTTTTACCCAAAATTAATGAAATGAAAAGGGTTTTTAAAGGAGATTCCCAGCTTTCCACCAATATAAATTATGCTTTACTTTGAATTTAATAAATAATTATTATTCGTTTTCTATTTGAATTATGACTAAAGCCCTAATTGATAGGCTGATTGAAAAACATCTATAGCTTTCAAACCGTATCACATCTTTTGAATCCAAAGTATTGTCACATTCTATGCTTCATATACTATGAGTTAAAAGAAAAATTGAATTTCAGCGTTTGACAAAGTTAAAGGTGCTTAGGTACAGAGTTTTATATTTTTTAAAAGTTGTAATTAAAATCATAATTAATTATTTACTTGGAATAAGTCCACAAAAATTATGCATCACACATCGGGACATGAGTCCTCTACTTATATCTAAAATATTATCATTTTGTGTGGTTGGGGTGATTGGGAGATAGACACCCACCACTTCTTATTTTCCCTAAAATTTAAGTACTACTGCATTGAAATTTCAAATTTTCACCAAATAGATTTTGCTTTTCAAAAAATAAACCTAGTAGTTTATAAAGTACATTCAATTTTCTACAAATTCTATTCTTACATATTTTTGAAAAAATATAGATAACTTATTCAAATTTTTATGTCAAGTTTTCTAACTCTTATTTTTTTGAATTTTTTGCCACTTAAGTGCCTATTTTTTCCATGATGATCCTGCACATACCCTCATATACTACAGGAATGTTCTCCGCTAAACATATCCATTTTGTTCTTCAATTGTCCTCAACCAATCTCTCAAACTTTCTCCAATAAACTATGGTGGATAATTTAATGCAAGCGCAAGTGCTATGAGCAATGGAGGTCTAAACCTCATTCCTACCCAGTTTTTATTCTTCTCCTCAATGACATGTATCAGGGATCTCACTATTGTGAGGCTCCAAGTGATGTTTCTTGGAGAGATTGGTTCTCTCCTTCTGAGTGATGCTGGAATGTTACTATACCTTTCCCTGGTTGTAATTAAGACTCTCTGTGGGAGCTGCTCTTGAACACTTCTAAAAGCTCTAATTCTTTCATTCAAGTTTCTTTTGTAGACAGGTTTCACATTATTTTCTTGTGCAAAATATCTAAACGTGTCTCTGAAAGACATAGACCAAGGTGTTTCATTCCTCATTGGAATGCCTAATCTCACCTGTGCCTCCTTGTACTGGTCTATCCTGTTATCCCACTCAACTTGATTTTGTAACAAAGGCACAAAATCTACATAATTTGAAACTCCCCAATGTAAATATTTAGAAAAGACTGTGGAAAATTACCAAGAATGAAGCCATATTGTAGAAATCCTCAAGAAATTCTCAATCATCATTATTATTTGTCTTTCTTTTTAAAACCAATTGATTAATTTTCGAATGTAAAAACCTTTCCCTCAAGAAGAATGCATATAATTTCGAAGGTTTCCTCATTGATAACATTGCAGAGGGGAACTCTACTGCTTGTTGCAATCTTTCATACCCCTCATCTCTCTCTTTTTTCCAGCTACTAATTTTGGCTCTTCAATTGGTTATTCTCATGCCTATGCTTGAGTGCGGTAAGAGAGAGGTCTTTCCTTGGAGCTAATGAAGTAGATGCTTCAAGATAATGTAATCTACTTGACTATTGTTTTAACTCCTCTTCTTTTTGTTGCAACTCAACTTTCAATCTCTCTATTTCCATAGCATCAAGCCCTGTTGTTTCCTCTATTTGAGCTAATGCTTGTACATTAGCCTACTATAAGGCCTCTTCTGTTTGAATTAATTGTGTTTACAAAAAAAATTCTTTGTCTATCATCTCCTTCTCTAGTTTGTCAATTTTGGACACAATTTTTGTAGTTCTTCTTCCTTTATTCTTAACT